>PVLC010003615.1:80215-95093 GCA_004027655.1 Graphiurus murinus
TGTAATCCCAGCATTTGGGAGGCTGAGACCGGAGGATCCGGGTTCGCGGCCAGCCTCAGCTACCTAGTGAGGCACTCCGCAACTTAGTGAGACTCGGTTTCAAAATAAAGAATAAAAAATAGGGCTGGGGGTGTAGCTCGGAGGTAGAATGCCTCTGAGTTCAATCCCCAGTACCGCAAAAAAAAAAAAAAAAAAAAAAGAAAACGCAGGCTGGACATCTTCCTCGTGTGTCTGGGGGGTGGAGGGGGCTAGTGGGATTGAACCCAGGAACATTCTTCCTCTAGGATACACCGCCCCAGCGTTTTTTTTTTTTGTTTTGTTTTGTTTTTACTTTATTCCGTTCCATTTTATTTTTTTATTTTGAAACAGAGTCTTGCTAAGTGGCAGAGGCTGGCCTCCAACCTGCGAGCCTCCTATCTCAGCCTCCCAAGTACGGGGATGACAGGTGTGGGCCACCCTGCCTGGCTGTCCATCTTCCCCTTGAATCCTGGTCCAGCCCTGGTCTCCCTCTGGCTCTGACCTAAGTTGCAGTCCTCTTGCAGGCAGCCATGCTGCCGGGAGCTGGGACTAAGAAAAGCAGACTTTGGGCAAAAACCAAATTGCTTCTTGCATTGGGTGTTTGACTGTTGAAAGCTTTGGTTGGGAGCGTGTTGAAAATCCATGAAGATTGTAAACAGAACGTACTTCATTCGGCGTGCATCTGCATGCCGACAAGCAAAACTTTGGGGTAGGAATAAATGATAAAAAGATAATTTTTTTCTCATTTCCTAAAAGCATGACAGTAGGTTTTTGCAACAAAATAGGGAACCTAACCTCCATCGTCATCATCTCCTCCTCCTCCTCCTCCTCCTCCTCCTCCTCCTCCTCCTCTTCCTCTTCTCTTCCTCCTCCTCCTCCTCTTCTTCTTCCTTCTCTTCCTTCTCTTCTTCTTCCTTCTCCTCCTCCTCTTTTCTCCTTTCTCCTATCTCCTTTTCTGGTACTAGGGATTTAACCCAAGGACACTCTACCTCTGAGCTCTACCCCCAGCCCTCTTTATTTTTTTCATTTTGAAACAGGGTCTCACCAAGTGACTGAGGCTGGTCTGGCACCTGTGGTCTTCCTATCTCAGCCTGGGATGACAGGTGTATACCACCACACCTGGCCTAACTCTTTTTTTTTTTTTAAGAAAAGAAGAAAAGGTGAATGTTAGTAAATTTTTCAAGAGAAGACCTCCTTGTAAAAACATCCCAGAGCAAATATTTTCATAAAGTAAATATTACTTTTCACCAAACTGAAAAGTTTCCGCACAGCGAAGAAAAACATCAGCAGAGTGAAGAGACAGTCTATGGAACGGAAGGACATACTTGCAAACCATGTGTCTGATAAGGAGTTAATACACAAAATATGCAGGAAACTCAACTGAGTAGGGAGAAAACAAATAGCTCAATCAAAAAATGGGCCAAAAAGCCAGGCGTGGTGGCACACGATTGTAATCCCAGCATTCGGGAGGCTGAGACTAGAGGCTCCGGGTTCGAGGCCAGCCTCAGCTACCTAGTGAGGCCCTCTGCAACTTAGTGAGACTCGGTTTCAAAATAAAGAATAAAAAATAGGGCTGGGGGTATAGCTCAGAGGTAGAATGCCCCTGAGTTCAACCCCCAGTACCGCAAAAAAAAAAAAAAAAAAAAAAATGGGCCAAAGATCCAAAAAGACAAGAAAGACATCCAGCCCAGCATGGTGGAGGACACCTGGAATCCCAGTCCTTGGGAGGCTGAGATGGGAGGATTGCAGGTTGGAGGCCAGCCTCAGCCACTTAGAATCTCAGCAACTTAGGGAGACCCTGTTACCAAGTAAAAACTGAAATAGAGTTGAGGGTGCTGCGTAGAGGTAGAATACACCTGGGTTCAATTCCCAGCACCACAAAACAAAAAAATTGTCATGGACCACCTCTATCTATCTATCTATCTATCTATCTATCTATCTATCTATCTATCTACCTACCTACCTATCTAAATCTGTCCTCTATCTAATCTATCAGATATATATCTATATATGCCATAGATACATGTATAACTTTACTCATCAACTAAATGAAATACAATTGGTTTTTGAATATATTCATGCTTTTCCCAAGGCGCCCTGGCTACCTCGGATCGCTGGACCCGTATCTTACGTTTCGGGTGATGTTATAATTAAGGCTACATCTGCATGGCGTCAAAACATTTATCCAGATGTACAGGGAGACGCTGCTTTGTCTGCAGCTCCAGCTCTGGGGGACCCTGTGGTGGGTACCACATCTGGGTGTTTTCCTTTGTGTAGCCACAATAAAAGATGAAGTGTTAAGTTTTGCAGCTGTGAGGGTAACACCCACCCCCCTTTTTTTTCTCCTTCTGCTTTGCAGAAATTGTCATCTCTCCAAGATCACTTTTTTCTTTTTCTTTTTCTTTCTTTTTTTTTTTTTTCCATCCAATTATATAATTCCCTCTGCATGCCCAGAGAGGATGAATCTTGTCTGTAGTAAGAGGGCTTGAGCACTTTGGGAGTCTGGGTGGTGGCGGCTGGGGGTGGGGGGAATCCTGCAGGTGCTGGGGATTACGTGGTAGAAATAATCATAGTTTGTTCTTGATGCCCAGATAATCTCATAGGCGTGGCAGATTTGATGGGTAAATTGTAAAAAAAAAAAAAAAAAAAAAAAATCGGCTGCCATTGGTAGAACATTATATGTGTGAAAATAATCACTTAAGTGAAAATAATAATTATGCAAGTGAAAATAGTAATTATTTATTTGTTCCGGAGGTGGGAGACGAGAAAAGTAATCAGAGTATTTTACTCGGTGCAGCAGCAAAAGTAAGTGCTGCCGGTTGAACCAAGGATACCGAGATAAAATACACAGCTAAGTAGTGCATGGTGACCAAAGGTTTGGTAACCACACACTGCGTTTAGGGTGGTGGCCTCATACAATCCTAAAGGGGCTGGAAGATGTCGACCGCTGAGTGGTGGTGCATGTCGCCCAGTCCTGGGGGAAGGCACTGCTTGGGTGCTTGTAGCAATGCTCGTATGAACAGACCTACCTTGCTCCAGACTACGGAAGCTTTGTGCACAGAAATGGGTCCTGTGTCCCTCTTGATAGCAAGTGACTCTGGCTGCCTTACAGATCTACATTCACTGTACTTTTTATCATTTTTTGCAAAAACAATTCTACCTAAAAAAAAAAAAAAAAATGCAGGAGCCAGGCGTAGTCGTTCACATCTGTAATCCCAGTACTTGGGAGGCTAAGGCAAGAGGATCGCAGGTTCCAGGCCAGCCTCAGCAACTTAGTGAGACCCTCGGTAGCTTAGTGAGATCCTCTTTCAAAATAAAAAACTTTTTAAAAGGCTGGAGGTAGAATGCACCAAAAAGGAGGGAAGGAAGGAAAGAAGGAAGGAAGGAAGGAAGGAGAGAGAGAAAAATGAGAAAATAATCAGAGCCCCCAACTTACATGTGTATCATTGTGATGTTTCTGATGTTCCATGGACTTAAATGCCCCAGGATGAGCAGGAGCCACCTGGGGTAGGGTAGCCTCTCAGAGTGTGCACATGGTCGACGCCCAGGGCCTGGGCAATAATGAATGACATCCAGACCTCCTAATAGAGGCGTGTCCCTTTGTCCTGAATACAAGCAAAATGGTCAGGGTCCAAAGCAGGAGCGGGGGGAAATGGACAGTCACCTTGACCACATGCCCACCCTTAGCCCGCCGACTTTGCCTCCGTAAGCTTTCTTGCTTTTTTTTTCCTGCCAATATATGGAGCACAATAGACCGCTTTACGTGCCTGATGGGCTTCTGGATAAAGCCCAAGCCTTAAGAAATCTGGGCTTGTGCACCAGGGGGGTGTGTGTGCGGGGGGTGGGTGGCGGGGGGAGGGGGGAGACCTGGAAATTTTTGCATGTATTTAGAAAAATGGACTCGAAGTTGTTTTTACACAACCAGGGCCACGATTTGCAAGCTCATTCATTTATAGGAAATTGTCCTTCTGCCTTCGTTGGCCATTTAGACTCTTAAAAAGAGTATAAATAAAGCAGAATGAAATAATCCAGTGACCCTCATGTAGCCATTACAGTACTTAAAAAGAGAGTGGAGAGCAAAACCGCTCCATCACAGGGCCAGGAGGGGCCCCGTGAGTCATCCGCTGAGTGTGAGGCAGTTACCGGGACGCAGCCGGCCCGGCTGGCTGGCTGGCTGGCTGGTTTCGTTTCTGAGATGCCTCTGGTGCCCCATCATTACCTACTGAATGGCCAGCGGTTGTGGTCCTAAAATTAGCTCTCTGGTTCTAAGCAGGGTCTGGCAGTGCTCAGTACCAGCAATCAGCAGCTTGAGGCGCCCCCCTCCCAGTCCCCCAACCTGGGAATCTCCTCTTTCGCCTTGGACGTCTCTCCCGAGATACATCTCCAACACGTCGACATCATTTATTGTAGCTGAGCCAAAGGACCTGGCGGTGGAGGGAGGTGCCGGCCGTCTGGAAAAGCAGCTGTCTGGCCCCTCTTCCCACTTACTGGCTTAGGACTGGGATTCTTCCCGGCACCCTTCACGAGACCTTGGGCTGCTGCCCTTGCCGTTGTGATTCACAGCACCGCTAGAATGGGGAGAAACTTCAGGGAGCAGAAAAGGAAGTCAAAGAGGTCGACTTCCAAAAGCCTAGCTCCGCCGTCGGGGACCAACCTGGATTTGGGTCTGGAGATGAACCATCTTTACGGGGATCCGGACAGAGATGCAGGCGAGAGGGCTGAGGAGGTGTCGTGTAAAATGGTGCTTGGTAGATACCTACGCAGAGCCCAGAAGGGCCTCCAAGGACCTTAAAGGTTAATAGGAAGATCTGGAGTTGAATTCTTCTTTTCCGCAAGAGCTGGTCTCTTATAAAACAGTTAGTAGGCATGAGCATCCCCCTGGGCCGGCACGGCTGTCACCACCAAGCTGGATGGAGCCTGAGAGCTGGCGGCTGCACACCCCCACTTTATTGCCTATGCCGAGAGTAACTTCCCGTGACCTTATGGCGCGTCTTTGATGAAAGGGTGCGGTTGGTCCACGGTGGGAGCAGGCCCCAAAGATGACGGGGTTTTGCTTTTTAAGCAAAACCGAAGCTGAGCGTCGCCAGGTTGGTCAAGTTGGCGAAAATGGCCCGTCGTAAGTGATTGCCCACCAGACAGAAGAAAAAAAAGGGGAAATCCCTGAAGGACTGGAGAGAATTCTGAAGCTAGAGAGCAGCCTGTGCGATCTAGAACTTGGATGTTACGGAAAACCCCTCTCTCCAGCAGCTGCAGGGAAGAGAATAGCCACAAATACCCAGACCTGTGGACAGATGATGTCTCAAGCATGTAATAATGACATAAGCCGGGCGGGGTGGTGCGCACCTGTCATCGCAGGATTTGGGAGGTTGAGGCAGGAGGATTGCAAGTTGGAGGCCAGCTACAGCAACCTAGTGAGACCCTCGGCAACCAAGTGAGACACCCTGTTTCAAAATAACAACAAAAAAGAGGATGAGGAGGAGGAGGAGGAGGAAGAGGAGGAAGAGTAGGAGGAGATGAAGAAGAAGAAGAAGAAGAAGAAGAAGAAGAAGAAGAAGAAGAAGAAGAAGAAGAAGAAGAAAAAGAAGAAGAAAAGGAAGGAAGAAAGGGACGGAAGGAAGGAAAGGAAGAGAAGGAAGGAAAGAAAGAAAAGGGCTAGGGGTGTAACTTGGAGGTAGAACGTCCCTGAGTTGAATCCTCAGTACCATACCCAAGAAAGAAAAGAAACTTCCTGCCTACACAGAGTAGAGCTGTGTGTCCAAGGGAGGGCTCTCACAGAGACACCCCAAACCCACGGGGAAGCGTGGCCTATTTTAGGGCTTTTCTAAGACCTGCATGGATTCTGGGTCTCCAAAGCAGCAGCTGACCCGGTGTGGAGGAGGCCCCGCCTTCCTGTGATTCTGTGGGAAACGTCGTCAAGCCGTGGATCGATAAATTAGGGGTCCATGACTGCACCCCCTAGGAAGCAAGCTGTGTCCTCTGTCCCTTAAGAAGCGGGGATGAAGCTTCCGCCTAGAGGAGGCTAAAGGGTCCCTTGTCCCCCTTTCTTCTGTCTAGTTGGGCAGCTGGCCGTCCTCTGGCCGGAAGGGAGGCCTCTAAAGACTGTCATTAGTTACACGCTACTGTCTACCCTCTCTCTCTCAACACTGCAGTCTTGCAGATTGCTGAATCACTTCTACCTGGAGGCGCAGGGAATAAATGATATGAAAGAGACTAAACCCCCAGCAGCCTGGAGATTGGGGAGCTCAGAGGCCGTCCCCAGAAAACCTGCGGAGGAGAAAGGACAAAGAGAGAAGGTCCGGACAGTGCAGAAAAGCGGCGACAGTATCTCCAGGCACAAGAAGGCGCCTTGGTTATGGCGGCGAAGTCATTCCTAGCGACAAAGGGAATTTTCGGCTTCAAAACTCCGGCTCCCAAATCGCGTTATAATTAATATGATTTTCAGATTAAAGAAAACACCACTTTTGTGCAACAAATTACCTCCATTTTAAAAAGCAAAAATAATATATTTCGCCTCATAAAAAAAAAAGGGGGAAAAAAGAGCCCAAACGGAAGCATTCTCACATTAATTATTTCAACTCTATTGAAGAAAGCCTCGCCCCGCTTGCTTTTTATTGTACCTTCCAGCTCCCTCTTTGAGAAAAACACGTTAAGAAGCTAGAAGGTATTTTTTAAAAAATGAAAGGAAAGGAGAAAAATAAATAATCTTTCCAGCAATTAGAGCCCGAGTGTAAAATGCATAAATACACACGTGCGTTATTTCTTGATTTGCCCCCTAGATTTCACGCCCCGTTCTTGTCTGCCTCCCTTCTTGGCACCAGGTCCAGAAACGTCCTTTCTTTTGCCTCCGCTGCTATAACCCCAGGCAAACGAGGGCCCGCCCGCCCCAGAGCGGGATCTGAGACCCTGGCTCTGCGGATTGACCAGCAAGGGTTTTCAGAAACGAGGAAAATCAAGTAATTTTCATAATGCAATTCTTTTATCCAGCCCCCCCACCCCGCCAAGAACCCCAGTCTCTTCGGGAACCTTTTGCGCCAAGAGTAATAATTAGCAGCGTCTTGCAAAATAATAATAAATAATAACCAAAGGCCCACCCTTCCAGCTCCTCGGGGCCTATAGCTGATCTTGGGAAATTACCAAGAATATGATTTTATCGCCACGGGAACAAAGACTGTGTGAAGGAGTGTTGTTACGGGTTTTGGAGTTGGAGGAAGACGTTCTTTTTTTGTTGTTTGTTTTTTTTTTTCCTCTTGGAGATTACATAAAACAGGGGAGTTGAGGCTCAAGGTGCGATCTCTGGGCTTCGTTGGCCAGCCGGGCCGAGGTGAACGTTGTCATTTCCAGTGAGTCAAACCCCAAGAACGTGAGGTCTCCCAACACCCGCAGGTGTCTTGCCATCCAACGAGCCTCACACCTACAACTCCCTGTCTCCACGGGAGCTGCAAATCCAGTTAGACTGCAGTACTGACAGGTGTGACAGATAATACGAACAGGCTTTAATTATGTTAAGAGTAAAAAACGATCGATGTGGAAGCCCGGCATGGTGGCACACGCCTGTCATCCCAGTGGTTAGGAGACTGAGAAGAGAGGATCGCAGGTTCGAGGCCAGCCTCAGTGACTTAGCGAGACTCTCAGCCACCTAGCGAGACCTTGTTTCAAAACAAAAGAATTTTAAAAAGGCTGGGTGTATCTTGGAGGTAGAAGGTAGAATACCTCTGGGTTCAATCCCCAGTAACACACACACACACACACACACACACACACACACACACACACACACAAAGATATTTTAAGTTGTTACTAAGGGCTGAACCCAGGGGCATTCTAACTCCCAGCTATACCCCCAGCCCTATTTTTTATTCTTTTTGTTTTGGGGGTTTTTTTTATTTTGTTTTTTGTTTGTTTTTTGCAGTACTGGGGATGGAACCCAGGGGCATTCTACCTCAAGCTACAACCCCAGCCCTATTTTTATTCTTTATTTTAAAACAGAGTCTCACTAAGTTGCAGAGGGCCTCACTAAGTACCTGAGGCTGGCTGTGAACCCGTATCCTCCAGTCTCAGCCTCCCAAATGCTGGGATTACAAGCGTGCACCACCACACCTGGCTAGTTTTATACATTTTTACAGGAATAAATGGAAGATGAAAATAAATTTGCAGTGCTGTTATTTGAACCGTGATTAAAATGTTGGCGCTATCCTGCATGCCTAAGGAAAGGCCTATTTATTTCACTTATTTTTTTTTTTTATTATTTGGTGCATTCTAATTTTACATCATATTGAGGAATAGAGGCACAGAAAAATACCTGCACAGCCCTCGGCAGAGTCCCTCTCCTGTCCTCCCTCTCCCTGTGCTTGTCTTTGAGAGTGGAATTGGTAACTTTGTCTTCATTTGTAGCACTCTTCCAAATGTTACATTCTTTTTTTTTTTTGGTGGTGGTGGTACTGGGGATTGAACTCAGGGGCATTCTACCTCTGAGCTACACTCCCAGTCCTATTTTTTATTCTTTATTTTGAAACAGGGTCTCACTGAGTTGCAGAGGGCCTCACTAAGTTGCTGAGGCTGGCCTCAAACTGGTGATCCCCCAGTCTCAGCCTTCCAAGTACTGGGATGACAGGTGCACACCACAGTACCCGGCTGGAAAGGCCTATTTTCTCACTAGATGTTAAAGAGTGCGGTGCTCTGTGGAACGGAATTTGGTGTCCAGCCTCTTAGGAGGCAAAAGGAGTGCGCTAACCCCCAAGGTTGGGGCTTCTGCCGGCAGTGCCCTGACCCCAAACGTCCCGATTCCATAGACACGGGGTGGACGTGTCCAAGAACAAAGAAGGTGCGTTTTAGCATGAATCTCCCCAGAGTCAGATCCTCCTGGTCTGTAGACTGATAATTTGGGGCTTTTTATACATTGTTATACTTTTTTATGTCTCATTTCATAGAAGAAAAAGAAGAAATGGCAGCGCGTACACTTGAGAGAATTTAGAGGTCACCGATCGTTCCAGGTTGCCAATTGTCCCTTATCCGAGTTGGTTGGGACCAGAACTGGTTTGGGGTTTTTGAATTTGGTGGATTTTAGAATATTTGAGTGTATATGATGAGATTATATGACGGATACGGCCCCCAATCAGCATATGAAATTCACTTGCTTTGTAGGCAATTTTTGCACATAGCCTTAAGGTAAATTTTTGCACATAGCCTTAAGGTAAATTTTGCACATAGCCTTAAGGTATATTTTGCTATATACAAATAACATATATAATATACGTATATTTTATATATATTATTTGTGCATAAAACAATATTCTGTGGTGTGTAATTTTCCACTTACGGAGTCATGTCGGGGCTCGTGAAGCTTTAGGTTTTGGGCGGCATTTTGGTATTTCTGGTTTTCAAATTAGGGACCTGCATGCAACCCGGAAGTAAAAGAGCCCGGGGTTCCAACCTAGGTGGGCTGCTCACTGCACCCTGAGGTTGGTTTCACTCTGGCCCTTTTGACCCATGAATCCCCCAGGCCTCCAACCTGCGGCCCTCCTGTCTCAGCCTCCCAAGTCACGGGGATGACAGGCAGGCCTGCGCCACCGCGGTGTCTAGCTTTAATAATTTTGCTCTTTCCTCTTAATGCCAATTCCTCCACTTAAACCCTCGGCTGAGAGGGCAGAGAACATTTGCAAGCATGCCTGATGTCGGGTGAGGGAGCCAGGGGCCATGGATCTCGTCAGCAGTGACGACCGAAGGGGAGAGAATTCCAAGGCTAAGAGGCACCGCGGGGGAGCCCTCCCGTCCTGTCCCGTCTCACAGGTGACAAGCTGGCTGGCCAGCAGGGACCGGAACATCACCCATGATAGGAACTGATTGTTATACTATTTATAACGCACATCTGATGTAACCTTTTGATGCACACGGGCGTCCTAAGGAGCAGAGAGAGAAACTTGCTCCCAGAAGAACCACAGCATGGAAGCATCGCGTGATGGTGCCACCTCGTGCTAACCCACCTCCAGGAGACAGTCATGTGGTGTCAGCTGTTGCAACTCTTGTAGTGGAAGTGGGTTTCCCATTTAGCGGCAACTTTCAGAAAACAAAACAAAACACTATTGTGACTTCCAGGTGGCATGTGTTTTAGCAGCGCACTCAAACACACACACACACGCACACACACACACACACAGGCACACACGCATGCACGCGTGCACCTAAAAGGCTCCGGTTTGAATGCCTTTCATTTTTGTCGCTGTAGACACATTTCTTGTTGACGTTTTTTAAATAATTGACTCCATTATAGTTGATAAAATATAGGTTAGTTCTGAAGGCAATCATTGGCATTTGCAGAAAGAAAGCTTTGCTTTTTTTTTTTTTTCCATCCAAATATTCAGAAAACTTGTAAACCTCACAGGATTTTCATGTCCCCAGGAAGTAAGGAAGAAACTCCAGAATCCCCAGCTTCGTTTTTATTTTTGGGTGCTCGGGATGGAGCCCAGGGGCATTCTACCTTTGAGCCACTTCCCCCAGCCCTATTTTATTCTTTATGTTGAAACAGGGTCTCGCTAAGTTGCTGAAGGTCTCACTAAGATGCTGAGGCTGGCCTCGAACCTACCATTCTCCTGTCTCAGCCTCCTGAGTACTGAGATGATAGGCGTGCCCCACCATGCCCGTCTCCCCAACTTTTATAAAAGAATGTTGAACATAAAGGTCTGAAAGAGGTCAAACTAAAAGCGTTGAACAGCCTCTGAAGACTGGCATTCTTTGCTAGGCTGAGCAAACCTCACGGCCAGCTGCAGACCCCTCTCGGGCATCTGTTGACATTAGGGGAAGAACCCAGGGCTGCCCTCATCGCAGGAGTCAGAGGCTGTCATTAAAACAGCGTAAGATAAAAGTACGTTCAAGTAGTTGAGATTTATATCTGACACCCGTCTGTTTTCTGGGTGAGCGTGCTGTTTTGAAAATGGGGTAAGAAGGCAATCTTTCCAGTAAGTAGATGCCTCAGACTTCTCTGAGCCCCTGGCTCTTACTAAAGAGGCCCATCTCCAAAGGCACACCACCGGGACTTCACAGGTCTCTGCATCCTAGCACTTGCGAGGCTGAGGCAGGAGAATTGTGGCAGGTTGGAGGTCAGCCTCAGCAACTTGGTGAGACCCTCAGCAGCTTAGTGAGACCCTGTTTCAAAATTAAAAAAAAAAAAAAAAGCCAGGTGGCATGGCACAGGCTTGTAATCCCAGTACTTGGGAGGCTGAGACAGGAGGATCCAGGTTCTAGGCCAGCCTCAGCTCCTTAGTGAGGCCCTCTGCAACTTAGTGAGACCCTGTTTCCAAATAAAGAATAAAAAATAGGACTGGAGGTGTAGGTCGGAGGTAGAATGCCCCTGGGTTCAATCCCCAGTACCAAAAGAAAAATAAATAAATAAAAATAAAGAGCTGAGGTGTAGCTTGGAGGTAGTATGTCCCTATGTCTAATCCCTAGTACAAAGAAAAAAAAATGAGTAGAAGTGACCCGCTGCTGGATAGACAGAAAATGAGGGCTCCTCCAGCACGGGCATTCCGTGAGAAGGGAAGGGAGGATGTGGGCACCAATGGGGGTGCTGTCTTATCCACCTGGGAAGCTGAGCGCAGACACAGAGAAGGAAAGAGAGGGCGGCCGTGGCTTGCATCTTAGCCCGCCCTGGTACCTGTGGCCCCATAATCCCCCCGGCGGGCACTGCCTCTCCAGTTAGCTTTCAGCCTCTACCTTTGGTCTCATTATTTTTCTCTGAACACCCTCATGCATGTCCCTACCCCACGTCAATCACCGTTGGGAGTTCTCTGTGGCTTTTCTACCTCACCCGTCTCTTCAAAGAGTTTCCAAAGAGATGGTCTTCATGGAGCAGTGCCTCCTGTCCCCTTAGCGTCCCGATTTCTGAACCAATAAAATGAATGTGGGGAGCCGGGCGTGGTGGCGCACGCTTGTAATCCCAGTATTTGGAAGGCTGAGACCGGAGGATCCGGGTTCGCGGGCAGCCTCAGCTACCTAGTGAGGTACTCCGCAACTTAGTGAGACCCTGTTTCCAAATAAGGACTAAAAAATAGGACTGGGGGTATAGCTTGGAGATAGAATGCCCCTGAGTTCAATCCCCAGTACTGCAAAAAAAAGTGTGGGGATTAGTAAGTGTTTTACCAAATAACCTCTACGGTTTCTGTTGCAAAATCAGACTCAGACATGTACGTAAACATCTCTGCTTGGGTCCCTTCAAGGCAAACAGGATAGCCTGTTAAATGCGTACGAGTAAGCCGGCCGTGGTGGCACACGCCTGTCACCCCAGTACTTGGGAGGCTGAGACAGGAGGATGTCGGGTTGGAGGCCAGCCTCGGCAACTTAGCAAGACCCTCAGCAACCTACAGAGACCCTGTTTCAAACTAAGAATAAAATAGGGCAGAGGATGTGCCCCCCCCCCCAATTTGGATTTGTCTGACCCTCCCTGGCAAGTAGATTGTAGGCGCATTTTTGGGAAGGAACACCCCAGAAGCAGGTGCCCAGTGTTGTGGGCAGGTGCCTGAGGGTCTCTGCTGAGCTTCTCCGTGATAAAGTCACTCTTCGATCTCTGGTCATCATTATATCCAAGGTTCTTCGAGCGACACCTGGTTCTTTATAAATGTCTAGTAAACTCCATGCATGAAGAGGGGGTGCTGCCTAAAGAAATCTCTCCTGCCGCGGGGGGAAGCTGACCAGGCCACAGGCTTTGTGCTTACACTCTTCTGGGTACAGCCCCCCCGGAGACCTGTGCCTTTATTAATCTCCAAGGTTTGCCCTGAAAGGAGGCTGTGCCTCCCTATACAATGTGCAGAGTTCTTTTTTTATTTATTTAAATAAAATGCATATGCTTTTGTGCAGTTATTGGCAGCTGGGAACATGCATCACGGTTCCAGAAATCAGAATCCAAAGAAGCTAAACACCCACTTTTTTATTTCTTCCCTCTGAAACATTTTTTTTTCCTTTCCTCCTCACCCTGAGGATGGAATCGGGGCCCCCCGGTTCAGGAATTCTTCAGTGACAAGATGTTTACGGGCGAGAAGGCGACGGTAAGCGCTGTCCACGTCTCGTAGAAATGCCCGCGTCTTTAGGAGTAGCTGTGATTAATATCACACTTTTCTCCACGTCCTTCATTGAAGGGTAAAAAAAATTAAAAAAAAAAAAGAATCTAAAACACTCTTGCCCCCGATCCTCATTTACCCAGTAATGAATCCGAACGGAAAGCTAATTTCTTTGCTTCCTTTGACAAGTCCTTTAGAACAAAGGGGTCGCTTTAATTTTTTAACCGCCTGGGCTAATCTACTTTTGATGGCACTAATCTTTTCCGGCCCCGGGGCCGTGGCTGAGCGGCCTCCAGCCTCACCGTGGTTCACCCGAGACTCCCTGGAGCCGGAGGTTCAAATCCCAGCCGGGTCGCCCCAGCGCCAGGCTGATAAATTGAGTGTCTCGGGACACAGGCCTGACAGGCAGGCCATCTGTCAGCGGGGCCCTCGAAGGCTGGCGCTCTCTCTCTGGACATGAAGGATTCCCAGACGAAACAGACCAGTGCCCAGAGCCTATTTCTCACCGGGCGTCTAAGCCAGCAAGCAGGGGGGAATGTTTACAAGAGAGACAGAGACGGAGAGAGGCCGCACTCAAAAGCGCTGATAAAGACCAACCCCGCCAAACAAACGCCAGGGAAGCCCACGCAGGTGGAATGGGAAGGGAGTCTTCTGGAAGCTGCCGGAGCGTGCCCAAATCCAAGCGGCCTTTTGACGTTCAGTGTCCCTTCAGAAGCAGATCCCTCCAAAAGGGATAAAGAAAGAAGCGTCTCAGGGAGAGATAGCCTCCCTTCCCCGGAGAGGACAGGGCATGGGGTCTCTGAATCCGCCTCTCCCCCCAGCCCGCCGCTGACGCTGCACCGCCGAAACCGGGGCCTTGCACGCGCTTTGTCTCGGGGGTCTTTCTTTAAATGCATCTCGCACGCACACAGGGTCCTGGATTCTAGATACCAGCTGGGTGGTCCCATAATTACGCGTATGTGCAGACCAAGCAGACGCCCATCAATACACGTGCAGTTCTCTATTTGATTCTCTTTCTCGGCTTATGGTTTATATATAAATACTTGCATTGGTGCATATATATATATGTATATATATATAAATACTTGATTTGGTGCATATATATAAATGCTTGCATTGGTGCATATATATATATGTATATATATATATAAATACTTGATTTGGTGCATATATATAAATCCTTGCATTGGTGCATATATATGTATATATATATAAATACTTGATTTGGTGCATATATATAAATACTTGCATTGGTGCATATATATGTATATATATATAAATACTTGATTTGGTGCATATATATAAATACTTGCATTGGTGCATATATATATGTATATATATATAAATACTTGATTTGGTGCATATATATAAATACTTGCATTGGTGCATATATATATGTATATATATAAATACTTGATTTGGTGCATATATATAAATACTTGCATTGGTGCATATATATATGTATATATATATAAATACTTGATTTGGTGCATATATATAAATACTTGCATTGGTGCATATATATGTATATATATAAATACTTGCATTGGTGCATATATATATGTATATATATAAATACTTGATTTGGTGCATATATATAAATACTTGCATTGGTGCATATATATATGTATATATATATAAATACTTGATTTGGTGCATATATATAAATACTTGCATTGGTGCATATATATATATATATATATATAAATACTTGATTTGGTGCATATATATAAATACTTGCATTGGTGCATATATATATATATAAATACTTGCATTGGTGCATATATATGTATATATATAAATACTTGATTTGG
>PVLC010003616.1:0-94955 GCA_004027655.1 Graphiurus murinus
GGTACTGGGGATTGAACTCAGGGGCATTCTACCTCCAAGCTATACCCCCAGCCCTATTTTTTATTCTTTATTTTGAAACCGGGTCTCACTAGGTTGCGGAGTGCCTCACTAAGTAGCTGAAGCTGGCCGCGAACCCGGATCCTCCGGACTCAGCCTCCCGAATGCTGGGATTACAAGCGTGCGCCACCACGCCCGGCAGCTACACTATTTATTCTTTTATTTTGCAACAGGCTTTCACTAAGTTGCAGAGGGCCTCACTAAGTTACTGAAGCTGACCTCAAACCTGAAATCCTCTTGTCTCAGCCTCCCAAGTACTGAAATTAGAGGCATGTACTACCACATCCAGCTTATCACCAGGATTTAAAACTAATTTAACAAAAAGCAAATCCATGGGGCGGATGTGTCTCTGTGGGAAAGCAGTTGCCTAGCATGTGTTAGGCCTGGGGTTTGATCCCCAGCACTGCAAATACACACACATACACACACACACACACAAGAAAAAGAAAAAAAAAATTTCCATGGTCACCATTATGTTGTTTCCATCCTGAATTTCCTGGAATAATTCCCAATTAAGAACCTCCCCAAAAGCCATGCTGGCCTTCACTATCCTGCAGTTGAGAAAGGCCAACTTTCTTTTTCCTTTCTTTTTTTTTCTTTCTGCAAGTTTGAGGAGGCCCACAAGGCTCTATCCCAAGTGTTAACAATTATTTTTCCCAAATGTTGGAATTTCTCATGGTGTTTTTTTGTTGTTGTTGTTTTTGGCTTAAGTCTTTGACATAAGGAGCATTCTCCTTCATGAACAACAACAGCAAAAACAAAACTGGAAGTGAGCACTCTTCCTCAAAAATAAATGCAGGCAGGACCACGGCTAAAATCATGCATTAGCCATCACGGCTCTGAAATGCGTAGCCCAAGACACCTCGCGTGGCTGCAGCCTCTTCTCACCTCTCAACAGCCAGCTGCGGCCCCACCTCAAGGGCTTTGTTCCAGCAGTGCTTTTCATCCTTAATTACATTGGTTCAGAACATAGACCGAGGTCACCAGACAATTTTGAGACAATTAACAACAAACCAAAACCATCTTTAAATTGATCGCTTAAAGATACAGGTGGTTCACCAGATTTAAAAACAAAATCATGTTGGCTCAACATGCTGGCTTATTTTTTTTATTTTGCCTAATCAGCAATCTGTACACAGCTTTCTGCCAATGTCTGGCCCATTTTAATACTTTTTTCCCTCTATTTAAACAATTTGCACTGTATTTTTTTTTTCACCTCCTAATATCAGTGTGAAAGAGAGTCTATGGACTGAGGGTGCTGCATTTACCCAAGCCCACAGGAACCAGGAAACTCAGCAGAGAATATTAAATGAGGCTTCTTAACCCTTGTCTGCTAATAGCAAATACATGAGCAATAACATTAACGAGGGCCAGTATTTGTTGAGCACTTACTTTAGTCAAGCACTGATCTAAGCACTTCAAGTTAGTCGGCTCACTTAATCCTCCCAAAGCCTGTTATCCCTACTTAAAAGATGAAAACACTGAGTCACACAGAGATTAAGGAAGTAACTCAAGGTCACAGCAGTAAATGGCAGTATTTGAATCCTGGCTCCAGGACCTGTTCCTTTTTACCACTGTAATCACTGTCTCCTGAGTGCCCGCGAAATGTCTCCTGCATCTGAAAAAGCTATTCCCCCCCAATGCGCTATTCCTCCTTTGCTGCCTGGCAAACCCCTACTTGATCTTTAAAACCCATCTTAAACAAT
The DNA here is from genome assembly GCA_004027655.1 of Graphiurus murinus. NCBI lineage: Eukaryota > Metazoa > Chordata > Mammalia > Rodentia > Gliridae > Graphiurus > Graphiurus murinus. The sequence goes on from PVLC010003616.1 coordinate 1,764, forward strand.
CCTTTCCTCACGCTGTCAGGAAAATTAATCACGCTCTACTTTCTGTCGATGTATTTTTTGGTACATATGCTATTTTGCTAACATACATCGTAGATAAATAAATCTATGCTGATTTGACCATAAGTTGTATGTGGAAAGAAGCTGCATCTGATTCATGCCTAAATTCTCCACATTTAATAAATATCAAGCTAGGAGTGGTGGCACACTCTTGTAATCCCAATACTTGGGAGGCTGAGATAGGAGGATCACAGGTTCAATGACAGCCTCAGCAATGTAGCAAAATGACTTCAAAAAAAAAAATTTTTTTAAAGGGCTGGAGATATAGCTGAAGTACAATACCTCTGGGTTTAATCCCTGGTACTGCAAATAAATAAATATCAAGAGGAAGCCAGTTGCCAGGCGTGGTGGCGTACTCTTGTAATCCCAGCATTTGGGAGGCTGAGACGAGAGGATCCGGGTTCGTGGCCAGCTTCAGCTACCTAGTGAGGCACTCCGCAACTTAGTGAGACCCTGTTTCAAAATAAAGAATAAAAAATAGGGCTGGGGGTATAGCTCGGAGGTAGAATGCCCCTGAGTTCAATCCCCAGTACTGCAAAAAAAAAAAAAAAAAGAGGAAGCCAGTTGATATACCAAAAAATTAAAATTCAAAGTGAAATGCAATCTGCTAATCTTCTCAGGCTGCTGATTTATCATGTCTCATCATTTCTTCCATTTGGTCAACATCCTTAAATTTTGACCCATCAACTATAATTAAATAATATAATAGTAACCTATAATGGCTGCTATTTAATTTTTAAAACTCTTAATGAAAGTGCCCATTTCTTTTGAAAGCTAATGATTCTTTGGGACATACAGCTAACAGCTTAAGGTTATACTGTAAATTTTGGGGTGCTTTGTCCATGGAGGCATTTTATTTGTATATACTACATCCCTAGAAAAAGAACCCCAGGATTTTCCCTCCTGTGTGTTTCATCTTGCTTCTCCGTGGTGCATGATGTCAGCTGGGGTGGTGAGTACAATGAAACCTGGCTGATGGGATGGGAGCAGATGATTCTGCCAGTCTTCTAGATCTTTGAGTTGTGCACCAAGTCTGGGTTCACAGCAATCTTCCCAGCTCTGTGATCATCAGTGATTCCATATTCACTGACGCACCTGCACGTCAGCACTGCAGTTAGGTCCTGGACGACAAGTCTGGTCTCCGCCTGGCGAGAGCCTGCCGTTCCCTCAGCACTGTTAATGCTCTGGAGCACATCAGCTGGGGTATTCATGCACACCAACGTAGCGGCATGAAAACAACAACATCTTTCATGTTTTTATTAACCTGAGGAATATTAACTTTCGAGGTAAAAGGTAAGTGAAGTACATAATTATTATAATAAACGGCTCTGATTCAAATTTCACCTGGTGATAGCTTCCCTGTTCTTCCAGAGAGTAGTATCACGCCGGTACATTGGCTCTACCTCACTGGTACTTTGCCCTCCTGTGAATCCTGAGAAACGCATTCTCCGTGCACTGGCAGCCTGGCTCTCTCTATGTCGAGGAAGCAATCAGAAATTTCTCCAGCAGGCTACTTTAGGCGTTGGCCCTTCACAAAGATTCTCTGGCATGAATAATTATCAACTGACCCACTGCTCAAGAATCTCCTTTGAAATGACTTTGTGGGCTGACATCATGTATAACTAACTAAGGGAATGCACGAGGCCAGCATCACCTGGATGGGGAGAAGCACCACAGAAGTTCCTGTGTGTGTTCCTAGATCAGAGTGCAGCACTGACGTCCAGAGGCAACACAGGCCGAGCTGGACAGAGCCCCCACTGAGATCATGACGTTCCCCATCATCAGGTTCTTGACCTGACATTTTACCTGCCTTCTTGTATTCCACTAAGCATCCTAACTCAAGCATAAGTACTAACTCAAGCATAAGTACTAACAGGTTTTTCCAAAGCTCAATTATTTTAGAAGAAATGAAACGACCTATATTTTGTAAAAATAAAGTTACAGCCTTCCTCTAGAAAAAGGCCACGATTAACATGGATTAATTTAGCAAGTAAAATTCTCACTAGTATTCTGCATTAAAATGCCTGTTCAGATGAATACCTTTACAGAACATCTCAAGATTGCCAGTCGCTCCCCACTGGCGGCTGGAGCTCATCCTCTGTAATTATACTGAGCGCAGTGATTACAGAAATACCTGATTTGTTCCCAAAGAAAACATCACAACATCAGTTATGTCCTTTAAAAGTATGTATCATCCTACAGAGAGTGTAGAATTGTTCTTTGTTTAAAAAAAGAAATCAGAAAAAAACATCAGTTACATCCTTTAAAAGTATATATCATCCTACAGAGTGTAGAATTGTTCTTTGCTTTTAAAAAAGCAACATGAAAAAAAAAAAAGCAAAGTAGCAACAATTACCACCAAATAGAGTCCGTGCCCTCAACACGACGTTTCTCACAACCATCAGTCCTTAGATACTCTGCTCTCCAGGGGAATTCCTGATTTTGCAATCTAGTAGTTTCTTACATCTTAGGAGAATATCATGGATGTATGTGTGTGTGCGTCTGCATGTTCACATTGACTCAGTGCCTTCTCCACTGGAAGTTCTGCCCCAAGAATCCTCACCCAGTCCCAGCACTGCCGTCACCTCTAGCCCTGAGCCTTTGGACAACTTTGGTGAGCCTCAACTCCCCAACTGTATTTGGGAATCAGACTGTGTTATACTTGGATATAAAATGTCTCCTAAAGAGCTCATTTATTAATGTTTGGAGCTGAAGTAATTGAGTCATGAGGGTTACAGTGGATAAAGTCACTGTGATGGGTTCATCCGGGTAGTGAGCCAGGCCGGTAGCATGTGACTGGTGGAGCTGGTCCCTGGGGCGCACCCTTGGGGGTTAGATCAATGGTTCCTCCTCCCCCTGCTCTCTCCTGCTCCCAGCCCATGTGTTCTCCCTCTCACCACTTCCTGCTGCCATACCTCACAAAGACTGAACCCGAAACCATAAGAAAATCTGAAACCATAAGAAAATAAGTTTTTTCTCTAAGCTGCATGTTCGGTCTTTAGATTATGGCTATAGGAATGCTGACTGGAACAGACTGTATCTACCTTTACCAGAACAAATGGAAAGTGCACGTAGGGTATCCAACACAGCGATGCTCAGCCCACAGCAACCGCTCAACTAACATTCTATCTCCTACTGGATCCTCTCACAGGTGAGGGAAAGAAGGGTGTGTCAGGGATACTGCATTGATCAAATGTGAGCAGGATCAAACCCCAATGCACAAGTTTTCAAGCCCCACCAAGTTTAACATGTGAGAGCAAACTCAGTGAGGGCCAGAAGTAGCAGTGAGTGCCTGCAGTGCCAGTACTTGGAAGGCTGACCCAGGAGGATCAAGGCAGGTTCCAGGCCAGCCACAGCAACATGGTAAGACTCTCAGCAACCTAGCAAGAACCTGTTTCAAAATAAATTAATAAATAAAAAGTGCTAGGGGTGTGCTTGGAGGTAGAACACCCCTGGGTTCAATCCCCAGAACCACACACACACACACACACACACACACACACAGACTGTCACCTACATTCTCTAAAGATAATAAAAGAGAAGGTAACAATCAAACCCAAAACCATATTGTTGAATAAAAAGCACCTTATAAATCTTTCTCTATCAACCTTTTTTTAAAAAAAAAATCTTTTAAATTAGTTTAATCCCAAATAATATGCAAGATTTTGAGAAAAGACCATCATTTGTGGCACAATAACAAGTATAGAGTTAATTTAGAAGGCCTGCTCAACTTACTGACCATTCTGACAACAGGTAATAAGAAAGTAAACACCCTGATCACTTCTCTAGAGCAAGCACTCTCATGGGTCAGCACAATGAGGAGAAACTGGATTAGGGAGAAAGCTCCAGGACACACACTGACATCCACCATTCCCAGGGGAAGGCTGGAAATGCAAACCCCAAGGTCTGCATCTAAAGCTTGTGTTCTCTTTAGCACAACATGGACAAAGGGCTAGGCCACCTGGCCGCTTGGCTCCAAGTGTGCACTCAGTAGTATCAAGGGGAAAGGTAACCATTTTTGAGGACATCCCAAGGAAGGTTTATTTTCCAGAGTAGATATCAGTCACAAATATGCCCCACTGAGGCCATATTCAGTTCACAATTTCAAACTAATCTGAGTACTAGTTTCACACACAAGAAAGCTTTGGAAAAGACAGAAATCGGTGACAAGTTCAGGTGTGTGGCACCTGTCCCCGCCCCAGCTCCTAGGCTCCGTGCCTTCCCTGAGCCTCAGAGCTGCAGGCCTGGCAGCAGACGCCCTGAGATTAGAACACACTCCCAGGAGCTTCAGTCCAGGGCCATGCAATCTGCCTTGGAGCTTTCACTGTTTCCCTCATTGAAGTGTACAATTCTATAGCATTAAGCACATTCACATGGTATATAATTGTCACCTCTATCCATCTTCCAATTGTTTCTTTCCCAAAGGAAACCCTGTCCCCATTAAGCAATAATTTCTCATCACCCCTGCCCCAAGCCCCAAGCCCCAGCAACAGCGCTCTACTTTCTAACTCTATGAACTTGACCATCCTACAAACTGCATGTGAAGGAATCCTACAGTATTTGCCCTTTTGTGACTGGCTTATTTCGCTTTGCATGATGCCAGTTCTCTTATTCCCAATTAATTTCCTTGAAGAAATATAATCCTAAATGTGCGTCTTTTAGATAAAACAAAAATGAAGGAATGAGAATGACCTTTTTTTTTTTTACTCACTGCTAGAAGGATAAACAGGAATGAGGAAGCGAGGAAATTTAGGAGGGAAGAAGAGAGATAATCAAAGAAGAGAGATAATCAACACCACTGTCCATCCACACTACCTTACCACCCAGGAACCATGCTTTTTCCATATCTATCCATTCTCTCCCAATCCTTGGCAAACAATTGCCTTATAATTACATCACACAGTAACATTCAAACAGTAACATTACTTCTTTAACTGATCATCTATCAAAATGATGTGTCACCAAGTATTTCAAAAAGTAATTTTCCAGATCAACATTAAGGAAACAGAAATGTTTTTGTTTTGTTTTGGTATTGAGGCTTGAACCCAGGGGCATTCTACCTCTGAGCTACATCCCTAGCCCTTTTTATTTTGAAACAAGTTTTCCCTAAGTTGCTGAGGGTCTCACTAAGCTGCTGAGTCTGACCTCGAACCTGCAATCCTCCTGTCCCAGACTCCCAAGTACTGGGATTACAATTGTGTGCCACGATGCCAGGCATAAATGTGCTTAAATAAAAAATGTAACCACCAAGCTCTCCTACTTAAACCTGTAAGTTTAAACTGCCTTAAATTTCATTCTGATAGAAGGGAACTATTCTTGGCAGGATGACACTGTATTGTTGAGGAGATGGTACTGCAGAAAGAAGGCAACACCTTCGCAAATGTTCATGCAAAAATAAATGTGAGGCAAAAAAATTATATAAACTCCAAATGCAGCCATCCATCCCCTTATTATCTCTCTCCATGGAAAACAGTACGGCAGCATCTAATGAAAATCCTGTTCTTCTTTACAGAATATAAAGACAAGAGTGCCACAAATCAACATTCTCTTCCATTTTATTATTATTATTGGCTTTCCTTGCAATCCACATGTTCTCAGAACTAAAAGGGGGAAAAACCATAAAAATTCAATAAAACTCCACATATGATTTTGGTTTCTTATTTCTACTTGCAGCTCATAAAAGAGCAGCAGGGTCTAGTAGTAGTAAAGGAAAAATGATTAAAACTAAAATAAAACTCAAGGCAGCATGAGATGACTTTGATCATGAGACAAGGATATGTGAGCCAATGGAACACAAGACTTTATTTATTTATATTAGCAGAAATAACTTCGAGTCCTAGGGAAAATGGCATTTATAGAAAATGGCACTGACCCACTTGCTAAGTCTCACGAACAAGAGCAGCGAGTGTTAATTTTGTTGCTCATATATTTTCAGCTCAAAACGCCAGGACACCTTGGATCTGAAGGCAGGAGGCTTTCCCCTCGTTCGGGAAACATGGAGACCCTGTCCGTAGTAATGCATCCAGCATGTTCAATGTTCACATTAGTTCTCCCGTCACTTTTGGGAGAACTCGAACACCTTGAAACAGGATTCCTCACCAAAGGGGACCCCAAACCACCAACCCCTCCATATTCCCAGTCTACATTTCTAGAACCAGGAGGAATTTCCAGGGACTCCAAGCCCCACTTCTCCCAGTGCTGCTGTGTGGTTCCCTCCTGGGAAGACTGCTTTTCCACCTCCAGCTCCTCTTGTCCTCTTCTGGAAACTTCCCCCAGCACAGGAGATGAGCAGACAGGACAGGAGGCTCCTCACACCCACGACAACTGAGCCAAAGACTCGCAGACTCTATCAACTCCTCTACCTTCACAAATGTACTGTCCAAAGAGACTCACTCTGGCCTTGCTGCAAATGAAAATCTTCAGTAAGCTTGCTCCGCCTTGTCCCTTCCTAGCTTGCTGTGCCAGACAAGAACCATAAAGATGTCAGAGAATAAATCTCTGCAGACAGTCGGAGTCCCCCTGGCTTCGACTTCATGAAGGACCAAAGCTACACATAGCTCAACTGTGAGCTGTGATTAAGCCAGGCATGGTAGCACACATCTGGAATGCTAGTACTAGGGAGGCTGAGACAGGAAGATTGCAGGCTCAAGACCAGCCTCAACAACTTAGTGAGACCCTCAGCAAGGTAACAAGAACCTGTTTCGAAATTAAAAAGTGCTGGGAATATAGTTCAGAGGTAGAAACCCCTGGTTTCAACTCTCAGTACCAAAATAAAATAAAATAAAGGTGTGATTAAGATTCCAAAACCCAGCACAGTGTTATCCAACTCTAGCCATAAGTTCATTTTTTCTTTAGCCTAATGGTCACCCTTAATGACTACAGCAGGTCACTCCTCTTTCCTATTTCCACTTAGGGTCAACCGATATGCAAAGTAATGTCTATATACCCAAAAGAAGATAGACTGAAGTCATAGACTGATGTCATAATTTGAACAATTCAAGAGAAAAAAAAAAAAAAAAAAAACAGTTTCTTAAGTTAGCTAAGGCAAAACCTGTACAGAAACACCTAACAACCCAGGTGATGTTAGAGTCAGGTTGTCCCTGCACCCAGTGCTGCATGAGCAAAGACCTCTTGGGATCTAAACACCATTTATCTTTAAACCCAAATCACTGGGACTGACCACCCAGCACAAGGCCTGATGCAGCCCTCTACGAAAATGGGAAGGCTGCTGATGGGTGCTCGGATGGTAGAGTAGAGCTGAGAACACGCTGAGGCCTGCACCAAGCAAGACCCTTGCATCTGGTGGTCCGAGGTGTGCACAAGAAATCCCACTTCACAGGATACTGCGCAAAAATGGATTCATAGTCCAGTGCTGGATTAAATGAACAAATTTCTTTCCAACGGGGCTTCTTGAATATGTTAATGGGGACAGAGGATGCAGTTTTCTGAACTAAATGGCAAAACCCTTATTCCTAAGATAGCTCTACTAACTTGGGTTCCATGGAACACACTGTGGGAAGTGCTGTTTCAGAGTCTTTAGTGCAGGCACCATAATGAGGTGACATCAATCCTGTCTTCAGAGTAGAGGAGCAGCAGGACTCCGTGAAGAGATCCTTTAAAGTGGTCCTGTGAACATTCATTCTCCTGGCGTCAAATTGCTCCTCTCTGTCATGATCTTAACATGGCCATCACTTACTGTCCCTCGGGACACAGTATAATAGTCCTCCATCCCACCACTTGGTCAGAAGAGCCCCTAGCACTTTGCACGGCATTACCCCTCTAATTATTTCATGAAATCTCCCACCAAGAAAGTAGAGTATTTTACCGATGTCCACATCCATAGGGTCTATTGGCAACAGATCAGGTGCTCAAGAAACACTTGCAGATTGAGTAAGTAAATGAAATATTCTACTTGCCTTTCCTCTGGCCTGAAGAAATAACGACTAAAATACCTGGTTACATAATCTCAGCTTAATACGACTTAATTTCTTTCTGAGTCTGGCCTCGAACTTGTGATCTTCCTATGTCTCAACCTTTGAAATACCAAGTACTAAGGTTACAGGCATGCACCACTGCACCCAGTTTAATATGACTTGATTTCAGTTCAATGTGAGTTTTTCAAATAAAGAGGCCTTGCTCATGCAATGGCTGCTAAATTAAATGGTATGTGCACTTCCTTGAATGCATTTTCTTTCTATTCAGACTTGGTCATGCTGAGCCACTACAAGAAAACCACTTATTTTTGAGTCATTCCAGAAACAATAATGGGTTAAGTGAGTTCACCCTTAGACCTTTCCAGAATTTGGAACTAAAACCACAAAGCTCACGGACTTATATGTTAACTCATGCTGACTTAGTTCATATCTTTCTATGAGTCTGTATCATCATAACTGGGGATAAATTTTAAGAAAAAAAAAAAAAAAGGACAGATGCTGAAAATGTTCCGGGGCATACTTACTAAAGCTTTCAATGATAAAATTCTTTTTCATTCCTACATTCATTCTTCAACAAATGCACATTGAGCACCAAGGACTGGTTCCAGAATATGGGGATGTGACAATGAAGAAGCTCAGAGCCACCCCTCGAGGGGTTAAGAGACCAGAAGAGAAAGCAGGGGGCAGACGGTCATGGCCACCTTTGCAGGTGAACACAAAGAGGGAGTAAGTGAAGGTGTGGGGAGCTCACAGGGAGGACCGTTGCCCTGTCCTGGGTCACCATGTACACCCGCGGTCCTCAAGCGTGGTCGCCAAAGCAGCAGCACTAGCAACTCCTGGGAAAGTATTAGAAATGCAAAGGTTTCATCAGGGCACACCACAGGCCCAGGGACTGGGCACCTCGGGCTCCCAGCAAAGCCCTCAGGCCCTTCCGACACACACTGAGGTCAAAGACAAGGAAGCTACTCCACGAGGGAGGATGAAAGTCAAACAGATGAAGATAGACAACAGGGATGGAGGCAGGCAAGGAGGCAGAGGATAAAAGCCCAAAGCCTGGGAGCCCGGCATGTTGTAAGGAGAGTGGGGCGCAAGCCCAGAGCACGAGATGAAGTACTCACAAAGGGTGCTGTGAGGCACCAGAGCTGGGGCTCATCCCGAGGGCACCAAGGAACCCCTGAAGGAGTGGGAGGGACATGCTCAGACCTGCAGACGATTCTAGAAGGTCACTCTGGATGCAGTGCAGAGGAGAAAGAGAGAGAGGCCATGGAGATGACTTCAGATTCGGGGGTGAAAGTCGACAGTGGTGGGAGGGAAAGTGGAGACAGGCTTGGAAACAGCACATAGGAGCTGGAGAGCGCTAGTGCCTTAAGCAAATGGAAGAAAGTGCGGAGAGGCGCCCTGCAGGAGAGACTGAGCATCCTGCAGCATCGCTCAGACACCCAACCCGGGCAGGTGCTGGGCTGGGAAGCACTGAGAGCTTCTCCTGGGAACAGCCACAGTCCTGTACTGTAATTCCTTCTTTGGCTGTTAGCTTTTCTCTATAAATGGAGCATTCCAAGCAGGCAGAGAATGGCCATCCCCATCAGTTTCCACGTACAGTAATGTGGAACTAAGTCAGCGGCTGAGAAGTCAAACAGAATGAACAGAGCTGAACAAGCTGGGGCCACCGCTCTTATTCAGGGGACAGAGGACCCTGTGGTGGAGAAGGAATTAGAATACTAAAGCAACAGATCTGAATTTCCGTAGATGCCACCCAAATCACTGAATAAAACCCGGTCCAAGTCAATTATGTTATGAGAATTCAACAGTAAATTTCATCTGTTGACTGGAGTCCACAAAAGCTCATCTCCTCCTGGAAAAGTCAGAGAGGACCAGGGCTTGAGGATGTTTACAAGTGAAAATAAGACACAGTTCTCGAGCACAGAGAGAATGCCACCTGAGATGCCAAGTTTGTTTGCCTTTGTTTTTGGAATAACTCTGCAGAGCCTTAAAGCACACAACGGAGGATGGAGACATTTCAAATCCTGCGGACAGAATCTGCATCTTTGCTTTGATTTTTAGAAATGATTCCTGGCAGGCAGATAACGTTGTGACCCAATTACAGGGAATTTTGGAAGTAGTAGGCACCTAACTTGGGGGTGGAGCTGGGGGGTGGAGAGGGAAGAGTTAGAAACAGCCACTGCCAACCTGCCTCTCAGCCTTGAATTCTAGAGAGGAGGGAGCTGGGGCATCAGGAGGCGGTGCAACGTCTCCTCTGACCTGCTTCTGTCTTCTCACCATTCCTGAAATAGACAGGGCTATGGAAAATCATAAATATAATGCTCAGTCCTCTAGGGAAAGGCTTGGTAAGGGCATAAATTTGGGGTCCTGGGTGAAAAAAAAAAAGGGTGAAAGACAAATTGAAAGTCCTAGAATTGAGAGTTGGGAATAGTGAAAAGAAAACCAATGGACAAAACAGAAGGAGAAAAACACAAAACTACCACAGCACTTGAGGTGGGACTACTGCCCCAGATTCTCAAACACAAGCTCTTCAGAACAAAAGGTAAAGTTTTTCTTTCTTTAAGATTAAAAATAATACTAACAAGCCGGGCATGGTGGCGCATGCTTGTAATCCCAGCATTCGGGAGGCTGAGACCGGAGGATCCGGGTTCGCGGCCAGCCTCAGCTACCTAGTGAGGCACTCCGCAACTTAGTGAGACCCTGTTTCAAAATAAAGAATAAAAAATAGGGCTGGGGGTATAGCTCGGAGGTAGAATGCCCCTGAGTTCAATCCCCAGTACCGCAAAAAATAATAATAATAATAATAATAATAATAATAATAATACTAACAGAACCAGGAATGGTGGTACATGCCTGTAATCCCAGACATGAGACAGGAGGCCGAGACAAGAGAATTGCAGGTTTGGGACCAGCCTCAGCTACTTAGTGAGATCCTCTGCAACTTAGTGAGACCCTGTTTCAAAATAAAGAATAAAAAATAGGGCTAGGGGTGTAGCTCAGAGGTAGAATGTCCCTGAGTTCAATCCCCAATAGGGGGGGGAAAAATTTTAAAAAGGACTGAGGTGTAGCTCAGAGACAGAATGTCCCCAGGCTCAATCACCAGTACCTAATAATAGTAGTAGTAGTAGTAGTAATAATAATAATAATAATAATAATAATAATAATAATAATAGCTAAAGTTTTACTTCATGCTAACTATTATTTATGTATTAACTCATGAAATCTTCATAATGACCAGATTACACAGGGACCATTATATTCCTGTTCGCAGATGAGGAACCTGAGGCCTGTGTAATTCTGTTGTCCAATTAGAATTCCACGGTCATGGTCATGGGGCTATTAAATTGCAGAGCAGTACGAGGACATTAGAGTCTGGCTCTTCACCACCGAACCGAACCCCAACCCCTCCCTACAGGGCTGCCCTGTGCATGCATTGTAGGCAGTTTAGCCGCACCCCTGGCCTCCACCTGCAAATGCCAGTAGCTCTCCCTCCACAGCCACAGCAAAATGTCTTCAGACCGTGCCAATGGGCACACTTTGAGAACTAGTGCTAAAGATATTTGAAAGGCCAAGTCCCTAAGTCCCTCATAGGAGTGGCAAATCCTAAGTGCTCAGTACAAGAAACGGGCTGGCAGAGTCCCACTGAGTCAAGGGAGGATGGAGGAGATGGGAAAGGAGCTGGCTGCAGGCGTTTCTGGGGCGGGGATTTTACGGTAGGAGTCACCTGCCACAGCTCCTATCCCATGAGACCCCACTCTCTCACAAGGTGAGGCCCACTCCTCCCTCTCCCCACCAAGACACCTCCCTCAGGTGCCTCCTCACCCACCTTTCTGAACTTAGCACAAACTACGTACTCAATAAACATATGTGGCACAGAAGAAAGGATTAATGAAGCTGAAGTCTCTGGGTGTCCCCACGTGAATGCCTCTCTTCAGTGACAACCTGGAAACGGCATAAATTAAACTTGGTTCTTGGGGAGGAGAAGGGGTTTGCTTGGGTAACTTGGAGAATCGGAGGCCGAATACATGCTTCCCAAGGTCCCCAAGTCCGCCAGGAGTACTGACCACACCACAGCCAAGTCCACAAATTTAACTGTATGAGTTCACCCAGGAAGGAACCAACTTAAGAAACTTAACTCATGCTAAGGAAATTCTTACTTACTTATTGCCACCAATAAACAGCACCTATTGCCCAGCGAATGGGAAAAATAAATATTGCCGGTCAACTGGCTCTTGCCCGGGACAAAAGTCTGCCTGAGAAACTGAACGAGGCTCAAAAAGTAAGAACAGCCGGGCGTGGTGGCGCACGCTTGTAATCCCAGCATTCGGGAGGCTGAGACTGGAGGATCCGGGTTCGCAGCCAGCCTCAGCTACCTAGTGAGGCACTCCGCAACTTAGTGAGACTCGGTTTCAAAATAAAGAATAAAAAATAGGGCTGAGGGTATATCTCGGAGGTAGAATGCCCCTGAGTTCAATCCCCAGTACTGCAAAAAAAAAAAAAAAAAAAAAAAGTAAGAACAGAGCCTGCAGAGCAGGCAGGATGCCCACAGGGAGAGACAGCCTTGTCCAGCATGTGGACTCCTCTCCAAGAGTCCCCCCATCAGAAGCCTGTCTCCCCACACACACTGCCTCGTGAGTGGCACATGACAATTAATCAAACTCCTTTCTATGTTTCAACAGAAACATGCTTGACTGGAGTCAACCCAGCGAGATTCTACAAAGCACTCTTTAGTTTCAGGCATATTTAGAAATTGCCTTGGGATCCTACTACTCAATTTGTGTTCAGACAGAAGAGGCATGTTGGAGCACAACACAAAGGAAATCGCTCCATCACTAAATCGGCAGATTCGGGTTAATTGGCCATTTTAAAAATGGATGAAAGCCGGGCGTGGTGGTGCACACTTGTAATCCCAGCATTCGGGAGGCTGAGACCAAAGGATCCGGGTTCGAGGCCAGCCTCAGCTACCTAGTGAGGCACTCCGCAACTTAGTGAGACCTTGTTTCTAAATACAGAATAAAAAATAGGGCTGGGGGTATAGCTTGGAGGTAGAATGCCCCTGAGTTCAATCCCCAGTACCGCAAAAAATAAATAAATAAATAAAATAAAAATGGATGAAAAGTGAAAATTTTCACCTTTCCCCCAAATGCCGAATTTAGGAAGGTTCATGGTGTGGTGGAAAGAACACAGGCTATGTTTAGGGCACAGGCAAGTCCTGTGTCTCTTCTGACCACAGCTTAATTCCTCACCTGTAAAATAGGAAATAAGGAGGTATTGAAATGTCCTCTGTACAGTACCACGCACATGGTTGGCCCTTAATTAATAAATGTTAACTCTGCATCCTGTCAGTTGCTTGGCAACCCATGGACTCCTCAGTATTGGTTACAGTTCCAGAGAAAACACTGTTGTTTACCATGCAGCCTTTAGTAAGAAAAAGACTTCAGTTTTCTTTCTTCTTCTTTTTTCTTTTCCTTTTTTGCAGTACTAGGGATTGAACCCCAGGGGCTACACCCCCAGGCCTATTTTTTGTTCTTCATTTTGAAACAGGGTCTCACTAAGTTGTGGAGGGCCTCACTAAGTAGCTGAGGCTGGCTGTGAACCTGCAATCCTCCTGACTCACCCTCCCAAGTACTGGGATTACAAGCATGCACCACCAAACCTGGGTCTCAGTTTTCTTATCTCTAAAATTGTTGTAGAGTCAGAGTGGTGGTACACACCTGTAATTCCAGTACTTGGGAGTCTGAGACAGGAGGATCACCGGTTCATAGCCAGCCCCGGCAACTTAGCAAGACCCTGTTTCAAAGTAAAAAATAGCTTTCGGTGATAGCAGATATGGCCCTGCTGATGAGAACAGAACTCATTGTCCTCTTCAGAGCTTCTAAAATCCCCCTTCCCTACCTCTAAGCCCTACAATAAAATGATCTGACTCAAAAAAAAAAAAAAAAAAAAAGTAAAAAATAGGGCTATGAGTGTTACTCAGAAGTAAACTGTCTCTAGGTTCAATACCCAGTACCACAGGGGGAAAAAAAAAGAAATAGTACCCCAATGTTTCATAGGATTAAATAACACGAAGCTATAAAGCTCTTGGCACAAAGTAAGTATGCTATATTATGATGATCAGTGAGGTATGACTATGGCTAAGCACAGATTTTTAAAGTATTATCTGCAAACATATTATCTGCTTTCTTAAACTACTATTTAGAATTCAGAAATAATTTGTTCTTCTTTTCTGCTTCACCCCCCCCCCCCCGCCGCCAATAGCAATGGAGACTAAAGGTGAAAAACAGCCATTCCATGGGCAAATTATTCTTAGGCTTCTGCTAGCCATTCACAGCTTGCCCTGGAGGGCAGAATATTGCAGAGGCCCAGACCAAGCAGGCTCTTCCACAATCCTTGGTTCTATAGCTTGACTCCAACAGCATTTCCTAGAATCACCAACTCCGAACTGCTAAAGCATGTTGTTTTGGCAGAAAGAGGCCTGCTTGCGGAGGAATGCATGCCAAGCCGCATCTCCAGACCTGCCTGCTGGAAGTCACGGCGCAGTCCTTTGCCCTTCTGCTCTCTCAGACCCTCATCCTTCATTTTGGCACTTTCCTTGTCATTCTTGGGCTATAATTCAAAAATACTTGCTGGTTCCCAGGGCATTTTTGAAATTAGCTCTTTTGCAGCTCCTGGGACTCTACATTCCTGAAAGGCCTGGGGGAGGGGGACAGCTGCCCCCCCACAAGCTCTAAACTTTGGCCTGTCTCCCTCCACCACTCAACTCAATCCTGAGGGCAGGCTCTCTGCATCTTACACTCAGATCCCCAGGCTTACCAATTTCATAGACCATTAAGCTGCCAAATGAAAATATTCCCATGACTTCATAAAAGAATCTTATCCCAAAATGGGGAGGATATAATCTCAGAGAAAAGGACACATCTTCTCATTTGAACTCTAATGAAACATTCACCACCTGGTTATCATTATCGTTGTGGTAAGAACAGTAAAAGCTTTAGCAGACAACAGCCCTCGGGCCTACTGCTGTGCTCTGCACATACTAGACAGTTACTTTTACATTGTTGGAAAATTAAGATGTGATTCTGGGTGTGGTGGCCCATGCCTGTAATTCCAGTAGTTGGGAGGCTAAGACAGGAGGATCACAGATTAAAGGCCAAACTCAGCAACTTAGTGAGACCCTGTTTCAAAATAAAATAGGATAAGAGGTGTAGCTCAGAGGTAGAATGCCCCTGGGCTCAATCCACAGTTCAAAAACAAAAACAAAAAACAAAAAACAAAACTGGCTTATAGGACTGGGATTTTGGAAATGTCAAATCCCATGTCACCACCACCAAGTCTTCCTTCATTCCCCTTCACTCCCCAGATCTCTGAAAGTTCCCTCCGGAGTGCACATTTCTTCTCCTGCTAGCTCAGTTCTAAAACTATGATTTTTTTTTCATCAACTTAAAAAAAAAAAATGTCGTTCTTCCTCTACTTCAAGCCTTCCTGAAACATAGTTGCCACTAGAGTCACACCTCAGGAACTTCAGGTATTGCCTAGCTGACACAGTTTTGCAACATTGCCACACAAGAGGAAAAGGACAGAGCAATTAACTCTTTATAACCACTGTCAAGTCATCAACAAGAAAAGCCTTGATCCACATTTCCATACCATTCATTTTTTCCATGTTTTCTTCCTGTCTTTGTTCCTATGAATCTGTACATTTGATATACAACAAATTAGATGGTGTTATTTTTCCTGGTTATAAAAGTAATGCATGCCTACTGCAGAAGCCTGGGTAAGAGTCAAGCATTATGGAAACGCATGACATAGAGGGGATGTCTCATATCTTTTCACCGAAGACCTCCAACGCCTTTAAACAGGTTTCTTAGTTCTCACCAACTGGTGAGGACTTGGCCTCCTGTCCCCTCGGCCCTTCCTCACTTACAGTGCTCACCACATGTCTGAAGTTACTGCCCCACTCCTAACAGGGGTCCAGGATCCCTGGAGTCTGGTTATGAGCTGAGACACCCAAGCTGTGTCACTTATTTAAATGATTTAACACGGACTCACTCCTAAAAGCAGTGTGCACTAAAAACTCCAAGTGGAATTGGGTTTCTTTTGCCCTCTACTCCATCATCACAGCTCGTGGGGGTGGGAGGGGGTGAGGATGATCCTGCTAATTCCACCAGGTAGACATAGTCCGCCAGCCACCACTCTTGCCACCTGCCCATTCAGTGATGGTGTTAATACTGCATCACAATGAGAACCTTATTCCAGAGACGAAAGAGGACTGCACTTCTAACTAGGCATGGTGATGCAAGCTTGCAATCCCAGTACTTGGGAGGCTGAGACAGGAGGAACACAGGTTCGGGGCCAGCCTCATCAACTTAGTGAGGTCCTCCGCAACTTAGTGAGACCCTGTTTCAAAATAAAGAATAAAAAATAGGGCTAGAGGTACAGCTCAGAGGTAGAATGCCCCTGGGTTCTATCCCCAGTATCACAAAAAAAAAAAAAAAAAGAGGACTACACTTCCAACCAAGGGCAGGAGACAAAGGGCAGAACACCAGAAGCTAGCTCAAAACTCACAAGGAAGTGGGCAGCAACCAAGGCACAGGATGCCCTCCTCTGTGGGCCAGGTGGTTTTCTTTCTGAGATTACCTATGAGCCCAAAAGCAGCAGGTCTTCCCTCAGAAGATGCTATAAAAGCTTCAAATGCCTAATGCACCTTACCCCAATCTAATCACCACCTTATCTCCTACCTAGAATGGCAGGGCCATGCAAAGTCAATTTTATGACAACCATTCTATAGTAAATGAAAACTGAAAGGGAGGAAGGAATTGGCAAAAAAAAAGGAAGAAAGAAAAAAGAATGGTAATTGACAAAGCACTAACAAGCCAAGCTTCCAGAAACACAAAATCAGCCTCACCTGATTCTCTAAATGAAGTCCTCTCTCCCCAAACTGGAACAAAGATCCAACAGACACCTAGAAGGTGCCTTCTACTGCCAAGTCTTATTTATTTTTATTTTTATTTTTTATTATTATTTTTTTTTTTGGTGGTACTAGGAATGGAACCCAGGGTCATTCTACCTGCGAGAGAAATCCCCAGCTGATTTTATTCTTTTATTTTGAAACAGGATCTAAGTTGCAGATGGCCTCACTAAGTTGTTGAGGCTAGCCCCAAGCCTTCAATCCTCCTGTCTCAGCCTCTCAAGTACTGGGATTACAAGCATATGCCACTATGACCGGCATGCTAGTCTTTTACTTCACAGATGGGACTAGGGCCCAGAGAAGTGAACTGACTTTTCCAAACTCACACAGGCAATAAAGTAACAGGAGCAGAGCACACAAGGCAAGCCTTTGCAGTCCCTGATTGGTGATCTTTCCACCAAGTCCCACGGGACCCTTAATTATAGACAGTTTGTCGCTCTGCCTCCAAGCCATATCAGCTGAGAGACATGCCACCAACATGTATCAACATGCAGAATATGCACTAATAACATCAAAATTGAAATGGGCAATTTGGGTTTATCATCCTTACATTTAATTTGCCAGTAGTACAACATTGCTGAAAATAAATGAATACAAAACAGTTTTAATATATGGGTGGATGCTTCTTAGAAGCATCCAAATCATTCTGAAGACATGCTGCTCCAATCAAGTCTAATCCTAAATAACAAATCAAAGATGTTTTGCAAGAGAATGCTTAGTGAATAGTAATGGAACCATTGAAAATATTCCCCCATGAGATCAAGTTAGACTGCTGTGGAATCAAGAGCATCCATCCCTTGGAGGGGGTTTCTTGGGCAGCTGACATTTACACCAAGATGCTGAGGACAGAAAGTAGTGTATGTACAGAGCTTAATATCAGTCTTGACACATAATAGCACTGAACAAATGCTAGTTTCCTTACCCTGAGGTAGGAAAGTATCACCCACATAATTAGTAATAGCATACTACAATGCTTTCCTAAAAGTCTGTCCTCCACCCCTGGAAAACTTCAGGTATTATATTACAAAGACACTGTCTATTTTTAAAGTGTGAGTAAAAAAAAAAAAAAAAGAAAGAAAGAACATTCTATTTTTCTTTTAAAAAAAATTAAATGTAGATATCTGCCAGGTGTGGTGGCGCATGCTTGTAATCCCAGTACTTGGGAGCTGAGACAGGAGGAACCGGGTTCAGGGTTCTTGGCCAGCCTCAGCTACTTAGTGAGACCCTGTTTCAAAATAAAGAATAAAAAAATATAGGGCTGGGAGTGTAGCTCAGAGGTAGAATGCCCCTGGGTTCAATCCCCAGTACTGAAAAATAAATAAATAAAAGTAAATGTAGATATCAAGTAATCAGTATAGTCAATTCTAATTCTAATGCCATGGTAAGGGTTTCAAGTGCAAATTCCTGCTGCAAGAGAAAAGAACTCAATGTTTGTTTGCTGTTGTTTTGCTCTTGGCAGGAAAAGAAAAGTCATCAAAAAGTTGAAACATGACATAAAAGTAACAGTTGTTAACTAACAGTAACAAGTGGATTGTTGCAATATTTAATAGTCTTTTCCCAAACAAAGTTGCAGTCAACAGTTCTATAACTGCAGCTAAGTATAAAATGTTACTGTTACATTTTAGTACATTCCACTTTTCAACTACCACTTTATAAAAGTTTCAGACAGTGGGATCTTCCTGGCTCC
The DNA here is from genome assembly GCA_004027655.1 of Graphiurus murinus. NCBI lineage: Eukaryota > Metazoa > Chordata > Mammalia > Rodentia > Gliridae > Graphiurus > Graphiurus murinus. The sequence continues at coordinate 20,410 of PVLC010003616.1, forward strand.
TTGGAGGTGAATTATTTAAATCTCAGGTATTCATTTGAAGAGGGAGTAAAAGTATAATAAATATATAAGCACCTTCTCTGAAAAAGGATCTCAACCTAAGATTCCTTTCTCAAAGGCTCTCCACCAATATGTAGGGACATACTTACATTCCCAGCTTAAGAAGACTTTTCTGAGTTATCTAGTACATTGCTAACAAAAAACAGTAATAGAAATCTTGCATCTGGGGTGTGCTCCCCCTTCTTACTGGAGATGGACCCATTGTGAACTACTGCCACTGTGTTCTCAACGTCCCCCCTCCTCCCCAGTCTGGAGTGCTCTGTCCCCATGACAAATGTCATCCTTTGAATATGATGCCATTGCTAGGACCCTACAAGTTATGATAAACAACTATTGAACAAATACTGCTTTCAAGCTACAAACTGAAAACAAGGCAACACTCGCTACCTAAGATCAAGATTTGAAATATAAATCCATGACAAGAAAGTGTGTGTGGGGGGGGTAATATTTAAGAGAACAAAATCCAGAAACAGATCAGATGCCGCTGTTCTTAAATCAGTGAAATATAAAAATAAATGACACAACCATACCAGCCTCACAAAGTTTCCTCATTTCTTGGAATCTATGTGCGGCTGCTTATATCATTTTATCAGGATCCTCTGGGTATTTCACTTAGGTCATCAGGCACAAGGTAGAGCGGGTGACTCAGGGACTTCTGAAACTGTCCCCTCTGAACGCCCAGTCCCATTCCACCTTCCTAACCTGACCTAATTCTCTCAATTCCGGCCCTCTTCAACCACTCAACCCATCCAAAAATGTCTGAGACCGTCGTGGCTCCCAAACTGCGCAAAACTTGCCTACAAAATGGTCCCAACTCCCAATCTGCTTTCTCCAGGCGATTCAATCCAAGTCCCACGCGCCCACGACCCCTTGCCCCGTACTCCTGGGTGGGAAACCTCTTCACCGATGTCGAGACCACCTTTCATTGTTTCTATGAGACTCCGCATCCCTCCCTCCGACCAGCTGGGTTCCCGTCGCACAGATGACATCCTGGCGTTGGACCCTCGGTTCCACCCGGCGGGCGGCACAGGGGCTTGCCCGGGACCCACGGCCAGCTTCCTGGAGTCGCCCCCCTTCGCACAGCCATTTTCTAGTTCAAAGACTCTGCGCCTTTCGGGGGAAAATGAACTTTTCCCCCGTCCCTCTCTCGGCGGCTCGTCTCCGAATCCCAGAGAGGCTGGCCGGGTCTGCAACTCCCAGCAGGAGCGCCAGCCCGCCGCACAGCGGAGGCGGCTGCCGGGGCCAGCGGGTGTGCGCTCCCCGCCGCCCGCGCCCACCGGCACTTTTCCCCTCCGCGGTCCCCACCCCGGCGCATCCCCTCCGACCTCGCCTCCCCGCCCCAGGCCCTGCCAAGCGCGGCTGGTGAAGGGAAGAGGGCGCCGGGTAGCCGGAGGGATGGAAGTCTGGGAGTGAGCCCGCAGCGCCGCGCCACCCGCCCTGCAGCGCGGGCGCAGGGCGCACGGGACTCCGCAGCGGGTGCTCGCTGCAGATGCGGCGGCAGCTGCTGCAGCTGTGGCTGCGGCTGAGCAGGCGGCAGTGACCGCGCAGCCCCGGGGCCGGGAAGAACAGAACAGCCGCGGGGCTAGGCGCAGCCACTCGCCGATGCCGGAGCCCGGATCTCCCTAAGGCACTCCCGGGCCGCCCCCGAATCCGTGGCCAAGACCAAGGGGAAAGCAGGTCTCACCAGCGGTGCGCGCGGCGCCGGGCGGCTGCGCTCCAGTCTCGCCCTCCGCGGAGCGCCCGGATCAGCTGCGGGTGCAGCGCACGAGCTTCCTACTTGAAACCAGCACGGCTCGGGCGACTGAGCATGCCCAGTCCCGCTCCGCGAGTCTCGCTCAGGGAGCGGCGCCGGCAAGATTCCACTTCTCCAGGCTTTGGCGGCGGCTGCGCGAGGAGAGGCTGGAGGGGCCCGGCGGAGCGGGGGCCGGGCCCAGAAAGGCGGGGCCGGGGCGGGGGCGAGGGGCGGGCCGCGCTCCCAGTGCGACCCCTGCAGGTGGAGGCGGCGGGGCCAGCGGCAAGCGCTCTCCCGGTGCGCAGCGGAAGATGGTGGGGAGGCCCGGGGTGCCAGGTGAGACCCAGAGGCTGGGGTCGCGGTGCAGCCCCGGTGTCCCCCTTCAGGCGGCCTGGCGTCTGTCTGCACCAAAAGGCAGTTGGGTAAGCCTGGTCTTTTCTCCCACGTGTCTGCATTCTCTTACAAAGGAAAAGTGTTCCCAGATGAGAGCTGCAAGGAGACCTCCTGCTGCTCATCCTCGCCCAGGGATATCTCTCTCTCTCTCTCTCTCTCTCTCTCTCTCTCTCTCTCTCTCTCTCTCTCTCTCTCTCTCACACACACACACACACACACACACACACACACCGTCCTCCCCTCTGAAAATCCCAAGATGATGCCAGGGGAGAAACACAACTGCGGAAAAGAAAAGCCTAATTTCCTTTTGACCTGCAATGTATTATCTGTAACTCCAGGTGCAAACAGGCAAGCTCGGCACTGAAAGAGTGGATGCTCAGAGCCTGGCGCCGTGGTGCACGCCTGTAATCTCAGGACTTGGGAGGTTGAGACAGGTGGGTTGCAGGTTCGAAGCCGGCTAAAGCAATATAGTGAGTCCCTCAGCAACTTAGCGAGACCCTGTTTCCAAATAAAAAAAAAATAAAAGGGCTGGGTGTGTAGCTCGGAGGTAGAATGCCCCTTGGGGTTCAATCTCCAGTACCACAAGGGAAAAAAAGAAAACAGTGGATGTGGATGTAAGTTGGAAACAGTGCTCCGCTGGGTAGGTCTGTGATGGGGGGCAAGCATCTGCGCATCTAAGTTGCCAGGCGATGCTGATGGTCTGAGGACTACACCTGGAGAATTCTACACATACACAAGCACAGAGAAGCTCTAACTAGATCTCCTTTAGAAAGAAAATCCTAAAATTAATTGTAACTACAAAGTAATGGCCCCTTCTCACCTTCCCCCTCCCGCCCCAAATAAAAACCTCTGGAATGCACTTCTTCAAATAATAAACTCGTATCTTGTTCTTCTTTATTCATGTGCAGACTCTTTGCGGTGCGGGGCGGCATTTCATCAGGGATGTTTTGAAGATTCACCGGGTCTTGGTACTAGACCTGGATATAGAAGTGAGTTTAAAGGCCCAGGCCCCTGCCTTGATGGAGTATACACTCAAGGTGGTATATGGACATCAAATGGTCACTCGACGTCATCTCCAATGTGGAGCAAGCTAGGAGGGAAAGGTACAAAGTGCTAACCGTGTAAAAGGAACCCTCAGACAGACTGGGAGCGGGGTTGTTAGGGATAGGGAACTGCCTTGCAGAAGAGGGATTTCTGGCCTTGCAGCCTATAATTTCTATTAACAGTTATCTCCCTCAGACCCAGCTAGAGGCCAATAATCACGCTGCTCCTTCAACAACAGAAAAACAGTAATGCCACAGGGAGGAGAAAAAAAATAAATCCATGAAAGTGCTCACTCTGGAGGCTAAGTCCCTGCACCCCAGAATAAGCCTACTGAGCCTGGGGCCCACGGACGGCCGAGGGTCACTGTTTAGACACCCAAAGCCAGGTGCTTCTAGCCTGCATCCTAGGGGATCATCCGCTATTCCCGGGGACACCCGGGCTCCAGGCGGACCCCAGGAGCCCCGCCCTGCTGCCCCTTCTCTCGGTGTCCCGGGGCGCTGCACCGCCCCTCCCGGCTCGCTCTCCGCCAGACCCGGAGGAAAACCCGCGGTGGAGTGGCGGCGGGGCGGGGCGGGGCAGCGCGCGCAGGCGCAGTGGCGGCCAGGTTGGGCCGAGGAGGCGCCGGCTCCACACCTGATGCAATCAGCCTTCCGGAAGCGGTCTCCGCCGCGCACTGGCGCAGGAAGCGCTTCTGCGCCCTTCCCCGGATTCCCGGCGGCGTCCCGGGCCGAGGCCACGCTCTGCATTCCCACCGGGACCCGCGGGAGGAGGCGGGAAGTCACCTTCCGGACCAGCAGAATCCCTAGGTGCCCTAAACAGTGACGTCGAAACTGCCCCCGAGCGGAGCGTGTCTGCGGCTGCTGGAGGAAATTCCCTTAATTATTTCCAGAGAGGACGGGCGGGGCCCGCAGGGCAGGCTTCTAACCTTCCCTTGCTTCCTTCCTTCCTCCGCCACACATTTCTCTTTCTCTCTCTCCTGGAAAGCAACGTTTCTAGTAATAGCAGCCTTAAGACAGCATGGCGAAGACTCCCTGGTACCCTTTCTTGTCTTGCTAGATCGGTAGCAGCACCTAGAACCCCTGCTGCATAAAACCTTCCACCGCGTGCTCTCGACTTACAAGTTACTGATTTCCCTGTACCTCGTCATTTAAGTTTACAAAGAGAGACATTTTCCGTTTCACCGCCTCATGCAATGCTGATTCCTTCTGTGGGTGGGTTTTTCCCTTAGTGCTGACTCACCCATGCATTGTTTTCTAAGGAAATGAAATATCCCAAGACTATTCTAGGAGCATGATTTATAAAGCAAGGACGTAAACGCAGTGAACAAACAGCACATAAAAATGACCTCCGAAAGTTTCTCAAGCCAAAGATCCTTCAAAGTGGTTGGTGGAATTTCAGTAGGAAAAATACTTCGGTGATGATTCCAGAATCAAGTCTAGATTAACTCTCGGATTTTAGGAACATTTACCTCTTAGTGTGCAGAGACTTGACTTTTCCTCACTTCGAAGCAGGGGCGAAACTGACACTCGAACCTGGATTTCTGAAACTTCAATCTAATGGAGGGGGCGCGAGTGAGACCATATTACAATGCTATTTTTCAATCTAAAGGTTACAAAATACAAAATTGGTGGCAACAAAAGGGATCCTACTACTCATTCCTACTTGTGAAGTCATCGGTCTTTAAATAGTCCTCGATCAGCAACTACTTCTAAAATAGCTAAAGACTAGGCATTAAGTATTCAAAGCGGTGTAAAGTTCTTCAGAACTACAAGACATCAAGAAAAATCTTGTGCCAACATTAGAACCGCTAGTATTTTTACTTGATCATGTAGTACATGAACTGTATGAGGTTAAACCAAAGGAGTTTTAATGGTTACAACAAAATATCAGATTCGTGATTTGCTTTTAATTTTAAATACTTAAGCAATATAGAAATCAAAAGGAAATACAAAAATAGCTTGTAATAAGATAATACCTAAATAGTAACTCTTCAGAACTCTACCTTTTTATCTTGATGAATGTGTATTCCTTTTTGGAATGTTCTGACATTTAGAGATCTGGGAGAATACCTTCTACTTAAGCGAAAATAGAATCAAGTAAATGTCAAAACACAGAGGTGCAAAGTACACACTCATCACAAGGCGCTGGTTATAGAACAGCTAACTTTTACTAAGTGTTTAGCATGTGCCAGAGACTTGTTAAGCATTTTCCACAGGTTGTTTAACTTAATCCTCACAACTACCCTCTGAGGGAGGTAAGGGAAAGTAAGTTGAGAATGTGAAGTAACTAAAGGAAGGCACATCGTACTTGGTGGCAGAACTGGGATTAGAACTCGGGCAGTGTGTGTGTGCGTGTGTGTGTGTGTGTGTGTGTGTTTTCTTAAATAACACTCTACACAGAAATGTAGAAGCGTGGAGAAAATTATTATGATTTTTGTCACATATAAGAAAAGAAGTAAGCCAGGCATGATGGTGCACAACTGTAATCCCAGTACTTGGGAGGCTGAGACAGGAGGATGGCCAGTTTGAAGCCAGCCTCAGCAACTTAGTGAGACCCTCTTTCAAAATTAAAAATAAAGTGAGCCTGGGGTTGTAGCTTGGAGGTAGAATGTCCCTGGGTTCAATCCCAATACCACAAAAATAAAAAGAAGAGAGAAGAAAAACAAAGAATTGTGGTTACCCTCTTTCTAAAGGTAAAACCTGATAAGTTTGGGGTCTGTACTAGGAAAGAACCCTCGCTAACTAAGAAAACATGGTCCTTGATATGGTCTGGATCTTAAATGTCCCCAAAAGATTATGTGTTGAAGCCTTGGTCCCCAGCCAATGGTACTATTGGGAAGCAGTGGAAACTTTTGAAGATGGAGTGAGATTGTGGGAAATTGATTGGGGTATTCACTTGAAGAGTGTGCTGGGCCCCCAGCCCCTTGCCCTCTCTGCTCCTTGGCCTCTGGGAATGAGCAGCCTTCCTCTACCACGAGATCCCAGTGTGATGTTCTGCTTTACCAAGGCCTAAACACCACTGGGCCAAGCGACTGCATACAGACACCTCTGGCACCAAGAACCAAAATCTTTCCTCCCTTTAAGATGTTTATGTCAGCAACTGGGTCACAGTGACATAGAGCTGACTAACACAGACCCCAAACTTAGGACCAATCTTACCCACTGAAATGAAGCAGATGACCAAATACCTTGTAACTTTTTTTTTTTTTTTTTTTTTTTTTTTTGCGGTACTGGGGACTGAACTTAGGGGCATTCTCCCTCCAAGCTATACCCCCAGCCCTATTTTTTATTCTTATTTTGAAACAGGGTCTCACTAAGTTGCGGAGGGCCTCACTAGGTAGCTGAGGCTGGCCGCGAACCCATATCCTCCAGTCTCAGCCTTCCAAATGCTGGGATTACAAGTGTGTGCCACCACACCTGGCTACCTCTTAACTTTTCAAGAGCACCAGTCAGGCCTCTCCTTTAGTGATTGCTCAGTGCCTGGCTGGTTCCTCAGATCCAAACTGTGGGGAATGGTAGTCACTAGCCATATATGCTTATTTAGAATTTGAAATTAATTAAAATGGTTCAGAAATAGCATTTCAGTTCCTCAGTCACAATGGCCACATTTCAAGTAGTCAGTAGCTTCCTGGGCTAATGATGACCATATCAGGACATCTATAAGACATTCCTATTGAGCCAGGGGTGGTGGCACACATCTGTAATCCCAGTACTTGGGAGGCTGAGACAGGAGGATCGCAGATAAGAGGTTAGCCTTGACAACTTAGCAAAACCCTGTTTCAAAATAAAAAGTAATACAGGGATGGGAACGTAGGTCAGAGGTAGAATGCCTCTGAGTTCAACTTCCAGAATAAAATAATAATAATTTAAAAAACTCTACTATTGCAGAAAAGTGTACTGGACAGTGCCACTCTGGTCCTGGGTACCCAGAATTCAAGGCTTTAATCTCTCCCCATTCTGTACTATTTCTAGGAGGAGCATGTGTCCATGGTCTACCTTCCCCATGACCTTCAGTCCTACTTTCCAAATTAAAATTATCATCAAGGCATACACATTATCATGGAAAGAATATGGTTTTGGAGTTCAGGCCTTATTTTACATCTCTGCTCTCACAGGCTGTGTACCCTTGGGCAAGATACTTCACCTTGCTTCTTATAAAATGGGCATGTTAGCCGGGCGTGGTGGCGCACGCTTGTAATCCCAGCATTCGAGAGGCTGAGACCGGAGGATCCGGGTTCGCGGCCAGCCTCAGCTGCTTAGTGAGGTACTCTGCAACTTAGTGAGACCCGGTTTCAAAATAAAGAATAAAAAATAGGGCTGGGGGTATAGCTCGGAGGTAAAATGCCCCTGAGTTCCATCCCTAGTACCGCAAAAAAAAAAAAAAAAAAAAAAAAAAAAAAAAAAAAAAAAAAAAAAAAAAAAAAAAAAAAAAAAAAAAAAAAAAAAAATGGGCATGTTAATCTTTTCATCCTGGGATTGTTTAGACCTAAATGAAATCATATGTAAAGCTCCTCACGTGGGATGATCTCCTTCCTTCCATTCCTGCTTCAGTTAATGACATCCCCAATTACTCAGGTTTCTAAACTAGAAACCTCAGTCATCTTCCATTCCTTCCTCCTCAACCACCTGCATCAACTTAGTCATCAGGCCCAATTGCTCCCACTGCAGTGGCGCCTCTTAAACCTGGGCCCTCCATCTCCACCCCCATTGTGCCCAGGGGTTTTTCATGCACTATCTTGGGATCCTGCTAAGTGACTCTGGTGACACCCAACATTCCCAATACAAGCCCTTCCCCAGGCTGCAGCCTGAGTGATCCTTGTACAGGAGGATGCTGATGATGTCATTCTCCTCTTTTATTCCCCCTCCCCCCATGACTTCCAGTCACTTAAGGATAAAATCTCAACTACGAAACCTAAGGACTCACATGGCCAACCCATTGCTCCATTTGAAACCTACATTTGGATTCCTCTGCTACCAGCTCCTCTTTTGACCACCTCTCCCCAAGCTAATGCTTTTTTGTACTGAGAATTTAACACAGAGGCATTTTACCTCTGATCTACACCCCTAGCTCTTTTTTTGTTATTTTTTATTGTTTTGTTTTGAAACAGGGTCTTGATAGGTTGCTGTCTCACTAAGTTGCTGAGGCTGGTCTTGACCTGTGATATCCTGTCTCAGTCTCCAAAGTACTAGAAAGTACTAGAATTACAGGCATATTATAGGCATGCACCACCATACCTGGACCCAGCACCGATACCTCTGTATATGTCTCCTATCCCCCATGCCGCACCTGCAGCCACCTATGCCCATGAGAAGTGGCCTTTCTTGTTTCCGCCCTTGCATATACCCTCTCAGGCTACATTAGTGCCTTTTTTTTTTTTTTTTTTTTTTTTTGGTACTAGGGATTGAACCCAGGGGCATTCTACCTCTGAGCTACACCAAGAGCCTATTTATTTTTTATTTTGAAATAGGGTATTCTGCCAGGCATGGTGGTGCATGGTTGTAATCCCAGCATTTGGGAGGCTGAGACCGGAGGATCCAGGTTCTCGGCCAGCCTCAGCTGCCTAGTGAGCCACTCCACAACTTAGTGAGACCCCGCTTCAAAATAAAGAATAAAAAACAGGTCTGGAGGTGTAGCTCGAAGGTAGAACGCCCCTGAGTTCAATCCCCGATACCACAAAAAAAAAAAAGGTCTTCCTAAATTGCTGAAGGCCTCACTAAATTACTGAGGCTGTGATCCTCCTGTCTCAGCCTCCCAAATACTGGGATTACAGGTGTGTACCACCACACCCAGCTGAACTAATACTTTTACAGCATCTTTATCTGACAAAATCCTACATACTCTTTAAGGTCTAGTTCAGACATTACCTCTTCCACAAAGCTCCTCGGTTCCTTTGGGGAAAGGTGGTCACTAGCTCACCTGTGATACCATGGATTTAGGAGTGCCGGTGTTGAGTTTGGGATAGCCAGGTTTAAATCCTGGCTGCACCACCACCCCCTGGAAAGTGACCTAAACTCTCCCCATCTGTTTTCTCATCTAAAAACATTGATAATCAAAGCATCTACTTCTGTGACCCCGTGCACATAAAACTTATAATATTGTGCTTGGCTCACAGGTATGCACTTGACATTTATTATCTTAAAATTATTACTACTATAACTCTATATGGATTTTTTAGCATTTTAATTTTTAAAAAATATTTGTGTATATTTCTGGGGATTGAACTCAGGGCATTCTACAGATACACTCCTAGCCCTATTTTATTTTTAATTTCAAAACAGGGTCTCACTAAACTGCTGAGTCTGTGATCTTCTTGTCTCAGCCTCCCAAGTACTGGGATTATAAACATGTACCCCCATGTCCAGCTTAAATAAGTTTTGGGGTTTTTTTTTGTTTTTTCAGTACTGGGGATTGAACTCAGGGGCATTCTACCTCTGAGCTACACCCCCAGCCCTATTTTTTTATTCTTTGTTTTGAAACAGGGTCTCACTAAGTTGTGGAGTGCCTCACTAGGTAGCTGGGACTGGCTGTGAACCTGGATCCTCTGGTCTCAGCCTCCCAAATGCTGGGATTACAAGTGTGGGCCACCACGCCCGGCTTTAAATAAGTTTTGATTGTTTAAAATTCTTTTATTTCAGCTAGGTATGATGGCACACACTTATCTCCCACTTGGGAGGCCGAGACAGAGGGATCACAGATTTGTGGCCAGCCTCCGGAATTTAGTGAGGTTCTCTGCAACTTCGTGAGACCATGTTTCAAAATAAAAAATACAATAGGGTTGGAGGCATAGCCCAGAGGTAGAATGCCCCTGATTTCAATCATGAGTATCATACATATGCACACACACAAAAAATCTTATAGTCCACAATTACATTTGATTTTACATTCAATAAAAGCATTTTATTAAAGAAATACTTCATATTCATTGAACAAAATTTAGGAAATACTAAAAAGATTAAACAAACCAAAAAAAGATTAAATTCTCTATCATTTGAGGTACCTCTTGGTTACAAGCAAAAAGAACTGTTTCATTAACTTACCCAGAAAAAAAAAAAAAAAGTGCCTGGGATGGTTGTTGAAGGCTCACTGCCTCAACAAAAGATGGAGAATTAGGTTTGGGAAAGGATCAAGATCAACCAAAGACTGGCAGCAAATAACACAGAAAAGACCTCGGCTCAGTGGGCCACCAGCGGCACCACCCCACTGCCACTTCCTGTGGCCACCGACCCTGAACCTTCACACCTTAACATCACCCTCCCTGTACTAGCCCCTGAAGCCAGAGAGGAGGGATGTTTGCCTCCCTCCAGATTCCGCACTGGGAGGTGGGGCGGCCTCCGGATCCAAACAACAGGAGATGCACCCCAAAGAGGAAGGGGGTCTTATCCCCTTCCCCAATCACCCACCCCGCAATGCTTCCTCAGTCCCTGGCAAACATTTTACCTCCAAGATAGCCTCCAAGCTTCGCTGCCTTTGCAGATGGTTCCCTGTGCCTGCTCCTCACGTTGCCCACTAGGAGCTCTTCCTGGCCACTTTTCAGCCTCATGGAGATTCCTCCTTGAACCGACCACACAGGCTCAATTCCAGAGCATGCTGTGTGCTTTTTAAGCACTTTATACCTCCAGCTAGATGGCGCGTCATTCTTGCTTGCTAGAGTGTGAACTCCGTTTCTTAGTCTAATCACAGAGAAGATACTTAATAAATATCTGCTTAATGAATGGGGAAGAAAAGAAATTAGATTTCCAGGGACTATACACGCACTTACAAACATGCACTCAATTTAGCCTCAATTTATGACACAATTTTTCCTCAATTAGGCTGCATCCCCATTTTATTCCTAGAAGAAACTGAGGCCAGAAGAGTTGCTACTTTCCAAAGGTCACACAGCTGTGAAGGGACAGAGGCAGAATTGGGGCTAAGCAGTCTTACTCCAGAGCATAAACTTTTACCTAATGACATGTATGCTTATGAGAATAGGTCATGCCCTTTTTTTAGAGAATTCTACCATACAGGTTTTATTTTGTTCTAAGCCCTGACAGCCTCTTGGTAATAAGAGAAAGCTAATTAAATGCTTCTGTAATTTTTTATGATTGAGAAATATATTTAGTAAATTCCATAAACACTTACTCTGTGTTAATGATAACAAATGGCTCAAAATAAGAATTCAAGTCGGGCGTGGTGGCGCACTCCTGTAATCCCAGTACTTGGGAAGTTGAGACCAGAGGACCCAGGTTCGCAGCCAGCCTCAGCTACTCAGTGAGGCCCTCTGCAACTTACTGAGACCCTGTTTCAAAATAAAGAGTAAAAAATAGGGCTAGGTGTGTAGCCCAGAGGTAGAATGCCCCTGGGTTCCATCCCCAGTACCGCACAAAATTAAAATAAAATGAGAACGTGTAGAAACTCAATTAACTGAGCACAAAAGCGGACAGTGAAATTCATCATCTTCTTGCCTCTGCCCCTTCTCCCAGTTTACCAAGAGTTGTTACCATAGATGCTGCTGTTTCACTGAACTGACTTTGGCTGCAAAGAATTCATGTTCTACGCCCAGGGCAGTCTCTACCCCTGGCTGTATGACATGCTCTCACCCTCCTACAAGCCTTGCTTTGCTTATCACCAGACAGCAGGAATTTGAGTCCAGAGGACCAATGTGCATGGTGTCTTACAATTAATCCTTTGCACAGATAAGGGCAGGAATTTAAATCGTGTGAATGGAGGAAAACCATCACCTTCATACTCAAAGGGCACAATATAAATAACACTATCTAATCTAGAAAAGCAGTCCATTTTAAATCCATACAAAAATAATTACATAGGAAAGGGAGATCTGAAATGGAAAACACTGGCAGAGAAGACATTTTGAAAGAACTGGAAATTATTTGCAAGAGAATATGCTTTCCTCATACCAAAGAAAGACAAAAAATATAGTACTAACTTGAGAAGCTATTTATAGTCTCCTTGATCAAGGAAGGAATATATAGTCTCCTTTCTCTACTTATTCCTAATGAATATCTTCTACTTTAAAATGCCTCATTATAAAGTCTGCAAAAGCAGAAAAGAAAAAGAAGGTGAAGAGAAAGACCTAAAGATTACTTTGATTTTTAGGAGATCATTATCATAAGTAAATATCTGCCGTTAGGTTAAATGAAATCTAGTTTTTCACAAATAATTAAGAGTATAGAAACTGAGCTGGGCATGGTGGTGCATGCCTGTAACCCCAATAATTGGGAGGCTGAGACAGGAGGATCAGAGGTTCGAGGCAGCCTCAGCAACATAGCAAGGCCTTCGGCAACGTAGTGAGACCCTGTTTCAAAAAAAATAGGTCTATGAGTGTAGCTCAGAGGTATAATGCCCCTGGGTGCAATCTCAAGTATCTCTCACACACACACACACACACACACACACACACACACACACACACAATAGAAACTGAATTTGGGAAGAAAAAGGTATTAGTATAGGAAAAAGGAATGTGATTGGAAGTAATAGTACAGAACTAATACTTAACATGGAAGATAGATACTAGAAAAAAAAAAGATTCTTGTTAAGTTCAATTAAATAAAAGGGAAGACTTCAAAAGGATGTAACTAGTGCTTCATCCCTTGAGACATTTAAAATTAACCTGGACGAAGAACTAGAATATATTTTGTAGAAAGCAATCCTTCCTGACAAGCTGGTAGATTAGCTTTAATTGATTTTTCCACCTCTAATTTCTTTGACTCTCTGAAATGCTATTCTTAGAAGACAAATGAGTTTTTCTTTAGGTTGAATTTTCTGTCTTTATTTTAATCAAATGAGATATGACTTCTCATGGAAATAGTTTCCAAGCCAATGACTTTGTAAGTCATAATTCTAACCCTTACTTAGACTATAAAAATCTCAAATCAAAGTTATGGCACTAGTAAACATGATAAGTCACAATCTATTTTCCTTCATCATGCATTAGCAATAGCAGTAAAAGAATATTTCCAAGAAGTGAAGGAAGAGGGTACAACAAAAATAGAGAAAATGAAGCCATCTACTATATTCTACCAGGTTTTTCTTTCCTGTTCTAGGTTCATATCCTACCTAGACAGTGATTGATGAGAGGAAAAAAAAAAAAAAAAAAAAGATTTAGCTCCATTGAAATTATGTCAAAGAGAATATTATTGGATCAAATAAGAGTTTTGAGGAGTTAGACTACAATATCATATATATTTTATTTATTGTAGGAAAAAAGGCAAAGTTAGAAATGGCCTAGGAAAAGCTTTTCCTAGCCAGGCATGGTGGCACATGCCTGTAGTCTCAGTACTTTGAAGGCTAAGAAAGGAGGATCATGGGCTGGAGACCAGCCTCAGCATCTTAGTGAGACCCTGTTGCATGATAAAAAATAAAGTATAGCTGGCAGTGTAGCTTGGAGGTAGAATGACCTTGGGTTCAACCCCAATACAAACAAAAACAAAAACAAAAAAACAAAACCTTTGTGTCCTAGGGGTTTGTTTGTTTGTTTGTTTGCAGTACTGGAGATGGAAACACACACCTATTTTTTCTTCTTTATTTTGAAACAGAGTCTCATTAAGTTGCAGATGGCCTCACTAAGCAGCTGAGGCTGGCCAAGAACATGCGATCCTCTTTCTCAGCCTCCAAAGTACTGGGACTACAAGCATGCACCACCATACCCAGCTTGTGTCTTAGGGTTAAGAGGGGGAAATAATAGGTGGAAAAGGAAGTAGATCTCTTTCTCCTTACATACATTGATATTGTCAAAGCACCTCCTACATCTTTGATAAGTGTTATTGTTTTTCCATGAGTGAAAAAATAATTGGAGAAAATATTCTTGATTTTTAAAAAAAACCTTTTTTTTTATACGAGGTCATAAAGACATGTTTCCCTATTCTGATATGTTGCAAACTTTATCTATTTTACTTTGTTTTGTTTTTACATTTAAACTTTTAATCTGCTTTCTAATACAATGTGACATAGAGGTGTTGTTTTACAAGTACAAAGCCAGATATTTGAACACACTGTCTCCAACAATATCCTCCCATTTCCACTTGTCTTCACTGGCCCCCAAATCATCCACTCAACTCTCAACTGCTTTTTGCATGGCTTTTCTATCATGTGCTGATACTGTAGTATTTTAATCATTACATCATGTAAGAGGTCTTGCTCTGTAATAGGTGGGTCTCTCTTCTTTGTCCTGCTTTGTCAAGCATGCCTTAGTTCTTCTTTAACACTATGTCTTCCATATAAAGTTACTGAAAATCTTTATTTTTATGTCTATTTTGATAAAAAAATGTTTAGAATTTGTATTCATACTTTACATGTTATAGATTAATTTGAGGGTAACTGAGATTTTTACTATATTGAATGGTATACAAAGCTACTATGTTTCTCTTTCTTTAAGTCTTATTTGTTTGTTTTTGCAATACTAGGGATTGACCACAATGGCACTCTACCACTAAGCTACATCTCCAGCCCTATTTACATACGTATTTATTGTGGTACTCAGGATTGAACCCAGGGGGTGTTCTGCCTCTGAGTTGCATCCCCTGCCCTATTTTATCTTTTATTTTAAAATAGGATCTCACTACTCTGCTGAGGGTCTCACTAAATTGCTGAGGCTGGCCTCAAACCTGTGATCCTCCTGTCTTAGCCTCCCAAGTCCTGGGATGATAGGCATGTGCCACCACACCCAGATAAATCTTCTTTATTTTAACAAATATGTTCTCTATCTACTAAACTTTAAATTCATGAAAGCTCACATAACCTTAAGTTTAAGAATGTTGCTAGCAAGAGAAATTGACCTTTTATATCACCTTAAATCTGTTGTTACTTCTTTGGCTGATATGAAACTCTGGACAGAAGGCCATTGCTCTCACTTTGCATTCACTAGATCGACCCAGGAAGAAGTCAGGGGGATGATGTAATCAGTCAAGCACAAGGCCTTTGGCAAAGTGACTGATGTTTATACAAATCCAGTGTGGTTTGGAATATTGCTCTCAACCCTAAAGAGGCTTAAGTTTATAGTGCTTCATAAATGAGCTCAGGTTTGCAAGCGAAGTCACAAAGAAAAAAAAAAATCCCTTTCTTTTAACTGGCTTCTTCAAACTTCTTACATTTAATAAACCCTACAGCAACCACTAAAGAGAGAGAAACAGCCAAAAATACAACACGTAAGACAGGTGTGGTGGTGCATGCTTGTAATTCCAGTACTTGGGAGGCTGAGTCAGGAGGATCACAGGTTCGAGGATAGCAATTAGTGGGAGTCTCATCAACTTAGTGAGACCTTGTTTCAAAATAAAAAATAGGGCTGGGGATGCAGCTTGGAGGTAGAATATTCCTGGGTTCAATCCCCAGTAGCATATTCTCCCTCCCTCTCCCTCTCCCTCTCCCTCTCCCTCTCCCTCTCCCTCTCCCTCTCTCTCTCTCTCTCTCTCTCTCTCACACACACACACACACACACACATACACACACACACTATATCACACAGAGTGAAATATAATACTGAAAAGTATTTACATAATCCAGAAGATCATAAGAAAGGAAGAAAATAAGAATAAAAGCATTGGAAAAAACAGCAAATAATAAAAATATGGACATAAATCTAACTATATGAATGATTATATCAAATATAAATTGCCTAAGCACTAATTAAAAGACAGAGATTCTTAGATTGTCTATGAAAATAAAAGGCCCATTATATTCTATTTATAAAATGTCATTTAACTTTAACTCAGGTACAAATCTGTAGTACCAGTACTTGGGAAACTGAGACAGAAGGATCACAGATTTCAGGACAGACTCAGCAATGTATTGAGATCCTGTTTTAAAATAAAAAGTTAAAAGGGCTGAGGGTATAACTTGGAGGTAGAATGCTCCTAAGTTTAATGTCTAGTACCAAATAAATAAGTAAATAAATAAAATTAAAAGATATATGATGAAAACAGTAACTAAATGTTATTGGTTTCCTAGGGCTACCATAACAAAATACCAAACACTGGGTGGTTTAAAAAACATCAATTTATTTTCTCGCCGTTTTGGAGGACAGATGCTCGAGATTGAGGTGTCAGAAGAGTTGGTTTCCTGATGTGCAGATGGCCACATTCTCTGTGTCCTCACATGCATCCTCTGTGCACATGCCTCCCTGGTTATAGAAGGGTATCAGTCATCTTAGATTAAGGCCCACTCAGATGACCATAAGAAACCTTAATTATCTCTTTAAAAGCCCTATCTCCAAATACAGTCACATTCTGAAGTTCTGGCAGTAAAGTCTTCAAAAGATCAATTTGGAGAGTGGGAGACCTAATTGAATCCATAATTTCAAAAGAAAACTAGAGCAGGACTTCCAGGCCCAGTACCTAAGAGGCTGAGACAGGAGAATCTCAGATTTGAAGCCAGCCTCAGCAACTTAGCAAGACATTATTTCAAAACAAAAAGTAAAATAGAGCTGGAGGTGTAGCTTGGAGGTAGAATGGACCTGGGTTCAAGTCCCAGCACCAAAAAAAAAAAAAAAAAAAAAAAAAAAAAAAAAAAAAAAAAAGCCAGTGTGCTATATTTATATTGAACAAAACAGACTTTGGAACAAAGAAAATTGCTAGGAATAAGGACAGATAAGATGCAATGAGAAATGGGTCAACTTAGCCAGGCATGGTGGTACACGCTTGTAATCCCAGCATTTGGGAGGCTGAGACTGGAGGATCCGGGTTCATGGCCAACCTCAGCTACCTAGTGAGGCCCTCTGCAACTTAGAGAGACCCAGTTTCAAAATAAAGAATAAAAAATAGGGCTGGGGGTATAGCTTGGAAGTAGAATGCCCCTGAGTTCAATCCCCAGTACTGCAAAAAAAAAAAAAAAAAAAAAAAAAAAAGAAATGAGTCAATTTGCCAAGAATATATAACAATCTTAATATGTATGTACCTAAAAATTAAGGGCCTAAAATACAAAAGAAATATTGATAGAAGTAAAATGAGAAACAGACAAAGCTGCAGTTACACACGGAGCCTTCAATAATCCTCTCAGTAAACAGAACAAGCAGACAAAAAAAATCAACAAGGTCACAGAAGATCTGAAGAACTTCATCAACCATCTTCACCTAATTGACATTTATAGAGTATTCTGGACAACAGAAAAATATTGTTTTCAATATTTTGCAATTGTTTTTCAAATGCATATAAAACCCTTAAAATTATATGTAGATTTCTCTCAAAACTAAAAATTAAACTAGAAGTAAATAACAAAATTAAACTAGAAGTCAATAACAGCATGGTATTCAGAAAATATTTAAATATATGAAAATTAAATGATATACTTAACAAATAATCCAGAGATAAAGGGAAAAGTCTCAGAGAAAATTAGAAAATTTGGTTTGAGTGAAATAAAAATGAAATTACAAAATACCAAAATTTGTGAGATGCAGCTTTTTAAAGGACTACTTATAGCATTCAATACTTATATTTTTAAAAAGGAAAAAAAATCAATAATATAAGTTTCCATGCTAAAAAAGAAGAGCAAATTAAATGCAAAGAAAGGAAATAATAAAGTGTGGAAATGAAATAGAAATTAAAAATAGAGCAAATCAATGCAACCAGATGCTAGTTCCTTGAAGGAAATCAATAAAATTGATAAGCCTCTAGTTAGACAGATTAAGGAAAAACAAAAAGAGAATACACAAATTATCAATATTGGGCAAATATAGGACTATTATTAACAAATTGATGCTAATAAGTTGAATATCCTGGGTAAAATAGATAACTTCTTTAAAAGACAAAAATTGTCAAAACTGAACCAAGAAGTAAACAAAAATTTATATGGCTCTATATATTTCAAAGGAATTGAAAACCTAAAACCCGCTGAAACATTCTTCTTCTTTTTGTGCATGTGTGTGTGTGTGTGTGTGTGTGTGTGTGTGTGGTACTGGGGATGGAACCCAGGAGTGTTCATGCGCCACTACACCAGGCCTGAATTTCATGAAATGTTAAAGGAGGATATAATTAACTTCTATACAAACTCTTTCACAAAATAGAAAATGAGAGAAAAATTCCTAATTCATTTTATAATGATACAATCACACTGATCCCCCCCCCCAAAAAATATAAGAAAAGAGAACTATTAGAGCCAATAAATAAACTTAAAAAGGTCACAGATTCCATAAGGCCATCATGGGAAAAACACATTATATTTATGAGCAATAAACAATAGAAATTCTTGAAAAAATTATGACAGTATCAGAAAATTCACTGTATTTTTAAATGTACACTGGGATATCTTTAAATATTTATGATAGCATAAAAATATTAGGATGGGTATGTTGGCACACACTACTAATCCCAGTACTTAGGAGGCTGAGACAAGAGGATCGCAAGTTCAAAGACAGCCTCAGCAAATAGTGAGACTCTCATCAACCTAGTGAAACCCTGTTTCAAAATAAAAATTTAAAAAAATAGGGCTGGGGGTATGGTTTGAAGGTAGAATGCCCCTGGGTTCAATCTCTAGTACCAAAAAAATATATATTAGGGATAAAATTAATAAGAGACATGTAAGTCCTATATGCCCCACACAACAAAATACTGCTACTGGAGTTTTTAATCCAATTAAATAAAGAAATATACCACAATTGTGGACTGCTATATTTAATGTCAATAAAATGGCAACGATTTTAATATAGTTTGAGTCAATGCAATCTCAACTAAAATCTTAGCATGCTTGTTTAATTAATTTGATGACCTATTTCTAAAATTTATATAAAAAGCTTGAGGTGGTAGCACATGCCTATCATCCCAGTACTTGGGAGGCTGAGACAGTAGGATCACAGTTTCAAGGCCAACATCAGAAATGTAGAGAAGCCCTCTGCAACTTAGTGAGGCCCTGTTTGAAAATTAAAAAATAAAATAGGGCTGGGGATATAGCTCAGAGGTAGAATGTCCCTGTGTTTAATCCCCAGTATCACATTCATTCACACACACACACACACACACACACACACACACACACACACACACACAATTTATATAGAAAGGCAAAATGCTAAAAATAATTCCTAAAAAGCCACTTTCACATTTTAGGTTTTCATATGGCACCACCCCACTTCTGAGCACCATATCTGTTTTTTTTTGTTGTTTTTTATTTTGTTGTTAGTGGTGGTATTATTGTTGCACTGTGGTACTGGAGATTGAACCCAGGGGCATTCTGCCTCTGAGCTACATCCCCAGCCCTATTCTATTTTATATCTTATTTTGAAACAGGGTCTCACTAAGTTGCAGAAGGCCTTGCTAAGTTGCTGAGGCTGGCCTCAAACCTACCATCCTCTTGTCTCAGCCTCCCAAGTACTGGGATTTCAAGTGTGTACCACCATGCCCGACCCAATGTCTGTTTTAATTATGCATTGCTATGTCACAAATTATCTCTTGAAACTGAAAACCACAAACATTTATCCTCTCACCATTTCCACGGATCAGGCATCTGGGAGTATGTCAGCTAGGTCCCTTGGGGTGTGGCATGTGATTTCAGTTGAGCAGTTAGCTGGAGCTACCGTCATTCGAAGGCTGGGGACAATCTGCTTCTCCACTCACATGATGGCTGGCAGTCTTTCATTTCTAACTGGCTCTTGGCCAAGGAGCTCCATTCCTTCCCACATTAGGAGCCCCGGCATCTTCATGACATGACAACTGGGTTTTCCCAGAGCAAGTGGTCCAGGAAAAGAAGGGGAGGGGGGAAAGGGGGGTGCTATAGTTTGTATCTAGAATGTCTTCCAAAGGGCCGTGTGTTAAAAGGCTTGGTTCCCAGCCAGTGACACTTTTGGGAGTAGCTAGAACCTTAAAGATGTAGGGCCTGAGTGGGTGGTATTAGATCACTGGGGTATCCAATAATTCTTTTGTTCATGGCTAATAAGGATGCAAAGGAAAGCAAGGTTTAAACAGAAGGGGTTTCAGAGAATTAAGATTATTTCAAAAGCAAACACGCATGGGATAAAATGTAAAGCAAATGATTGATTCATGAGACAGATTAGTTTTGGAACATATTAAAACCTGATAATGTTATACACACCACCATCACCACTCAGTCTCATGAGAATACAGTGTTTCCAGCATTCGGGAGGCTGAGACTGGAGGATCCGGGTTCGCGGCCAGCCTCAGCTACCTAGTGAGGCACTCTGCAACTTAGTGAGACTCGGTTTCAAAATAAAGAATAAAAAATAGGGCTGGGGGTATAGCTCGGAGGTAGAATGCCCCTGAGTTCAATCCCCAGTACCGCCAAAAAAAAAAAAACAAAACAAAAAGAATACAGTGTTTCTCTTCTCTTCCTTCCTTTGAATCTTTTTCTGCCCCAATACACAAAAAGCTGTTTTCCTCTCAATTTCCTCAATCTAAAGGCTATCCATAAGTGGAAAATGAAATTTTATTTGAAACCAGGAGCAGTGGTGCACTCTTGTAATCCCAATACTTGAGAGACTGAGAGAAGAAGATCACAGGTTCCAGGCCAGCCTCAGCAATGTAGTGAGGCCCTCAGCAACTTAGCAAGACCATATTTCACAATGAAAGACAAAAAAGGCTTGAGGTGCAGCTTAGAAGTACAATTCCCCTGGGTTCGATCCTCTCTCTCTCTCTCTCTCTCTCTCTCTCTCTCTCTCTCTCTCTCTCTCTCTCTCTCTCGCGTGCGCGCACACACACACACACACACAAAAGAAGAAATTTCACTTTAAATGAAACTTAAAGGACAAACACTTTTTGAAGCTTTTCTGCAATGTGGAAATAACTATTGCTTCCAAAGACCCTCATTCTCCCAATAGACTTACTTACCTCAGCAATAGGGGAAAGGAGGGGTTTCCTCTCCTCAGAACAGTCAGGAGCCCAGTTCCTAGATGGCAAGCAATCATGATCTGACCCTTCACCAGGCTGATGGTGGGGATTCTTGTCTTTCAGTCCTAAGCTTCGTGGTAGCAACATTCATTTAATAAACATATTTTGGTATCTACTCTGTATTGGGCAATGACTTAGTCATTGTGCTATTTGACTTGCCATTCCAAATATGTTGAACTATCAGAGTATTATAAAATGTCTCAAGCCGTTACCAGGCCCATCCCTGACCTACCATTATGGGTTGAATTGTGTCTCCCCACAAAGGTAAGCTAACGTCCCAACCCAGTACCCGCAACATGACTTTATTCGGAAATAGAGTTGTACAGATATAATCAGTTAAGATGAGGTATCCTAGAGTAGGGTGGGCCCCTAATCAACACGAATGGTGTCCCTATAAAAACACAGCCACTTGAACATGGAGGTAAAGATTGCAGTGACACATCTGCAAGCTGGGAAACACCAGATTGCCAGCTGTGGACAGAAGGTAAGAGAGGCATAGAACAGATTGTCCTCAGATCCCAGAAGGAACTGACCTGCTGGGACCTTGATGTGGAACTTGGTGCATGTGTGTGTGTGTGTGTGCGCGCGCACGTGCACACGCCCATGTGTTACTGGGGATTAAGCCCAGGGGCATTCTACCTCTAATCTACACCCACAGCACTCTTATTTTTTATTTTGAAACAGGGTCTGGATAAGTTACCAAGCACTGGCCTCAAACCTGTGATCCTCCTGTCTCAGCCTCCAAGTACTGGGATTGCAGGCTTGCGTTACCACACCTGGTCATGATTTGGAAGTTCTCATTTCCAGCACTATAAGAGAATACATTTCCATTGTTCTGAACCATGCAGTTCATACTCTGTTATGGTAGCCCTAAGAAACTAATCTACTTATCCATTCCAAAATAAGTACCTTTATAAAATAGACAGGAATTGTACAGGAAAATTTTTACTAGTATAAAGTAATATTTGTACACTTTAGAGATTGTTGCAGGTATCAAAGACAAAATTAAGTGAAATCTAATACATTCTTGCAAGATGCTATCATCCTTTTCTGTGGTGACACATTGATGACATTAAAAAAAAAAAAACCTTCCTAGATTCAAAGAATTACTTTACTTTCATTTTATTACAGTATTGATTTTGTAACAATATGTAGAATGAACAGCAAATCTGATAAATAGATCCCTCAAATGTGATTTGCTGTAACAGAGGCACAATAAATGTCTCGAGGTATGGAGCACAATCTCCCACAGGGATTGGCCTCACACAATCTTCTATATTTAAAATATAAGTAATGCTGTTGTCAGGGCTTAGGGGAAGGGGGAATAGGGAGTTATGGTTTTATGAGTACAGAGTTTCAATTTTGCAAGATGAGTTCTGGAGATAGATGGTAGTGATGGTTGCACAATATGAAGGTACTTACTGTCATTGAACCATACACTTAAAAATGG
This sequence comes from Graphiurus murinus, assembly GCA_004027655.1. Classification (NCBI taxonomy): domain Eukaryota; kingdom Metazoa; phylum Chordata; class Mammalia; order Rodentia; family Gliridae; genus Graphiurus; species Graphiurus murinus. The sequence goes on from PVLC010003616.1 coordinate 42,915, forward strand.
CTAAGATGAAGCCAGGCATGGTGGTACACACTTGTAATCCCAATACTTGGGAGGCTGAGACCAGAGGATCTGGGTTTGCGGCCAGTCTCAGCTACTTAGTGAGGCTCTCCACAAGTTAGTGAGATCCTGTTTCAAAATAAAGAATAAAAAATAGGACTGGGGGTGTAGCTTGGAGGTAGAATGCCCCTGAGTTCAATCCCCAGTACCCCCCCCCAAAAAAAAAAATTTGGCTAAGATGAGCCGGGCATGGTGGTACACGCTCATAATCCCAGTACTTTGGAGGCTAAGAGAAGGATCATGAGTTCGGAGTCAGCCTCTGAGGAGACAAGGAATGGCATTCAACATTGAGGCCTAGGCCATGTGAATATTCTTTCCAAAGGCTAGGACTTTAAGACTTTACTACACATGGTCACTTCTCTTTAGACCACGTCTCATTAATGAGAAAAAAAAAAAAAACAGACTTCCTAGTGATGTTAGAGTATTTTGGAGGCAGAGTATTATTTTTTATTTTATTTTTGTAGTACTGGGGGTTTAACCCAGTGGGCATTCCACCTTCAAGCTATACCCCCAGATCTTTTTATCTTTTGTTTTATGAAGCAGGGTCTCGCTAGGTTGCTGAGGGTCTCACTAAGCTACTGAGATTGTCCTTAAACCTGCAATCCTCCTGTCTCAGCCTCCCAAGTGCTGGGATTACAGGCATGCACTACCATGCCCAGCTTTGTGTTTTTATTTGGAAATAGGGTCTTACTAAATTGCTGAGAGCCTTGCTAAGTTGAGAGTCTCCCAAGTACTGGGATTGCAGGTGTGTACCACCACACCCAGCTTAGCATACCTATTTGAGATTGCTACTTTGACCCATTTATCTAACAATGCCAGTAGAGTACAGAGATAGGGCTCTGCAATAGGTTCAGCGACAATGAAAGCTGCTCTGCCATTTGGCGGGATGGCCACATCCTGTGTAGATCCTATGGCGTGCACCTGTGACAGATAGGGATGGCTGCGTGGACCCTCTGGCTGGCTCCTCAGTTAAGACCTGCAGGATTTGGGAACAAAGCTAGGCCATCCCCTGCAGGTAGCCATTTTTCTTATAAGAAACAGTTTCTGGTTTGTTAGGACTACAGTAAAGACGGAACTTTTCAAACTAAGATGCTCATCACGCTGAGAGCTGGCCGACCTCCTGCCAGAGTAGTCTGTGCATGGCCGCCCTCCATCCTCCAGGGAAAGTGGTATGTGGAGACTGGCCTTAGCTTCAGAGTGAGGTCATCGCCCAGCGCGCGAGGCCCTGGGTTCCATCCCCAGAGCTGCAAAACAAAACAAGACTGGCCTCCACAGGTTCTGAAGGCACAAGTTGTGTGAGCAAGCAACTCGGATCCCCCAGCCTCTGTTGTTCTATGATGCTTCTCCTCTTAGCCTGTGCTTCTGGTCAGCAGGATACAGGAAAAAAGGCCACAAGTACAAACAATGGAGCCAGGTATGGTGGTGCATGCCTGTAATCCCAGTACTTGGAAGGCTAATACAGGAGGATCGCAGGTTCATGGCTGGCCTCAGCTACTTAATGAGGCCCTCACCAACTTAGTGAGGCCCTGTTTCAAAAATAAGGAATAAAATATAGGGCTGGGATGTAGATCAGATGTAGAATGCCCTGGGTTCAATCCCCAGTACTGCAAAATAAATAAATAATATATAAATAAATAAATACCAACAATGATCACAATCAATTGCAAAAGTGAGCTGTAGTAATTATGAGAATTTCTTCCTTACTTTGACAGGCATGTATCTGTATATATTAACCAGTTCACTTCTTTCTTCCTCTCCCATTACCCTATTAATACAATATGTTCATAGCAGTTAACCTTAAATCTCAGGGTTTAAGTCACAGAATATCAGAGAGGGGCTTAATTCAGCTAGAAGAGGAATGTAATATGGGTACCATGGAATTGGGTGTTTTCAGTTGTTTGAGAAATAGATGCAGTGTGTGAAGTGGGAGTAGATTTTTGCTCTTGTCTTTATTTGGAAGTTCAATATGTTTGAAAGAGCTGCCAAGAGTGACCCCATGCCCACTACCAGACACATAGCTAAAAATTCCCAGAGGCTGTGATTATGCAGAAGTGGGTTCCCATGGACTTCTCGCAAACTTCATTGCCCACTTTGGCGGCAGAACATTCTTGGCTCCTGAGATTTCCCTGCAAGCTCTACCTCAATTGGCTTCAGGAGAGCTGGCTGATGACAATCTGATGCCACAGACACCCCATTCCAGACTATCACTTCCCCAAAGACTCCCAACAGTGGTGTCAGATCGAATTCCTCTGAGCCTCTTATTCCATAGCCCTCAAAACGGCTCCACTTCCCTGACTGAACCCTGATACAGAGATATTTGAGCCCAGGCCTGAGGAGGGTCAGGGATCGGTCCTGAGGCTGCCTTGGGAAGAGCATTCCAGACAAGGCAAAGGCCCTCAGGCAGAGAGATGGTGACCAAGGAAGCCAGGGTGGTAAGAGTGCAGGGGCAAGATCATGCTGGGACTCATGGAAAACTGGGAGAGACTTGGCTTTTTCCCTACATAAGATAGGAGGGTGAGACATGATCTGACTTATTAAAAAGGGCTCACTCCTAGCTGGGCCCAGTGGCATAGGCCTATAATCTTAGTACTTGGGAATCTGCAGGCAGGAGGATTGCAGGTTTGAGATCAGCCTCAACAACTTAGTGAGACCCTCCGAAATTTAGCAAGACTTTGTTTCAAAATAAAAAAATAAAAAGGGCTGGGAGTGTAGCTCAGAGCTAGAACATCCCAGGGGGTTCAATCTCAGTACCAAAAAAAAGAAAAAAAAAAAAAAAAAAAAAAAAAAAAGGCTTACTCTTGCTGCTATACTGAGCCTAGACTGCAGGGGGCAGATAAGAGCAGAAAGATGAATTTAAAAATGTAATACAATAATCTAGATGAGAAATGAGAGATGTTCTTTTTTCCTTTCTTCCTGAACCCAGGGGTGCACTACCTCTGAGCTATACCCTTAGCCCTTTTTAGTTTTTACTTTAAACAGGGTCTTGCTAGGTTGTTGAGAGTCTTGCTAAATTGTTTAGGCTGGCCTTGAACCTCTCAGCCTCTCAAGTAGTGGGATTATAGGCGTGTGTCACCATACCTGGCTGGGATGTTACTGACGTTCTAAGAGCCCAGCAGTTCACCTTTATCGAGACAGACATGTTTCTGGCATGGGTTTGCCTGTCCGGCCTGCAGAGCTTCATCAGCAGACTCAGTTGTTGGATTCCTCCTGGCCCAGCATCTTACATCACACCACAGCTGAGCAGGACACCCTCTTTACAGCAGAGGAGATGTGGGAGTGAGCTCAAGGCCTGGGGACCCAGGGACTACATCCCAAACTACGCCCCGCAGAAGCTGCCAGCCTGCTGGAGCATTCCGACAGTCCCCGACAGCAGCCGACTGACGCAGGCCCACGGTTGCTCCTCTCCTCTCTAAGGAGGCTGGGTTCCACAGCATGCTCCATGCTCCACAGCCCTCCCCCTGCACATCGGCCAAGGTCAGACCCTGCCTGGACCCCTTCCCTGCTCAGCTCTTACCCCTGACTTCCTCTTGTTCCCTTAAAGGCTTTTCCTGAAAGTGCTCTATCCATCCATCATGGTGCCCTGATTTCCTCTCTCCTGCTCTGCTTCTGACCTAAGAACAGTCAAGGATAAGGACATGCCTCTGTGAAAGGAGGCGTTCGGGTCCTTCAGGAGGCCAAATTCTGCTGGGGCCAAACATCTGCCTTTTCTGATTCTTCTCACTCCTAAGGACTGAGAGCAAGTCTCTTTCCAAACTGGGTTGTTTATATCCTGGGAACATATCACCACATATCAGGTGTTAAACCCACATCTGCCTGTAGTGACTGGTGAAATTTAAGGGGATTTTTTTTTTTTTTTTTGAGGTACTGGGGATTGAACCCAGGGGCATTCTACCCCTGATCTACACCCTAAGCCCTCTTTTTTATTCTTTATTTTAAAACAGTGTCTCATTAAGTTATGGAGGGCTGACTAAATACCTGAGGCTGGTGATGGACCTGCGATCCTCCGTCTCAGCCTCCCAGGTACTGGGATTACAAGTGTGTGCCACCACACCCAGCTAGGGGAATATTTTTATATTAGAACAAACATATCCTTTATGAGGTAGAGTAGAAAACCTCAAGAGACAGGTCTCTTGAGACAGGCAATGGCGAACCTCCTGGATTTGAGGTTTTCCTGCTGCAAGGGGTACTTCAGTGGGAAATCTTGATGGCTTGAGCAGGGTTGGCTGCTTTCAACCAGACATGGAAACAGGCTCCATCCCAAAGAGCAAACAAGAGAAGGAACAGATCTGGACAAGCCTGGTCTTTGTGGACCCATGAAACAGCCTATCATGGCTTTTGGTCCACCCCCACCCCACTTTTTTGTGGTCCTTTATTGAATCCAGGGTCATTCTACCTCTACACTCCTAGCCCTATTTTTTTTTTAAACAGGGTGGAAATTGGGGAGGGCCTAAGTTGCTAAGGCTGGCCTCAAACCTGCATTCCTCCTATCTCAGCCTCCCTAGTACTGGGATTACAGGCATGCACCACCACACCCAGCTTGGTCCTCCCCCTTCTAATGATTCAAGTGTGAGGGCTTCCTATTTGCTAAGCTAGCACTGTGTATGCACAAACTCCATTAATCCCAGCGGCACTCTGCCAGGCGGGCACTTTCACACACTGGAAAAGTGAGATTCCTAGGGGCGGGGCGGGGGGGGGGACTTCGCCAAGGTAATTGGGGAATGTGCAGTTATCCTCATCTCTTCCGGCTTTCTCTGTCTTCTTCACTTTGTGCTCATAGGGTGTAGGATGTACAAAAATAGAGAGATCCAGGAATTTGGTCTCTCTAGAATAAACTGTCGTTGAAGTCAGAAAGAGCTGAGATCCTGCCAGAATTAGGACACTGTACTCCCCCCTCTTCCCGCAGTGTGCATCATTGCGTTTCTGTTGTCTCGACTGCAGGGTTTTCAATGGGATATTTTAAACAAGGCTTTGGCTTCTTTCTTTCACCATGCCATATACATTTCTCTCTTATTGCCAATATAAATTTTGACTTGACGTGATACATAAAAACCAACCAACTCTCAAATAAAAGATATCAGAGATATTGAAAATTTCAAAGAGGAGAACAAGCAGCTTTTGCAAGTATAGAAGTCATAAAGAATCTCTTTGTAAAAGTTACATTTTGTTTATTCCTTTATGAAAAATCTGCTGGATTCCATGTATACAGTTTTTCTGCCTCTAAAAAAGATTTAAAGTGCTGTTTTGGGGGTCTCATAAATACAGGCTGGAATCTATAACCTGGAACTTTTCAGGAGAAGGACTGAGGCCGACTTATCTTCCTCTCATCAGTATCATCATTTTGAACATTGTTTAGTACTTTCCTCCTACTTGGCCGAGTTGCTGGGTATAAATCTGAGGACATGAGGCGTATATAGCCAGCCTGTAAGGATGAATTCTATTTCTTTCTGACTTACATTTTTATAAATCTGGCTCATGTGTCAGTTAATATTCGTATTGGTATATTTCTCCAGAGTATTCACACATGCATTTTGTGATATGGGAGCTATCACAGTTGCTTGCATCTCCATAAATACTTTGCCCCAGTAGATTTAGAACATTACTATTCACAGGTTAATTAGCTAAAATCCCTAGAAACTTTGTCAAAGCATATGGTTCCTGACATTTAACTTGACTTGCGTGAAGCACAAGAGCTGCACACAATTAAAATCTTTAAAAAAAAAAAAAAAAAAAAGCAGATGATATAAAACTCTGTGAAGGCCTTTTCCCCACCTTTCTGACAGTTATTCAACAATTTCAATATTTTTTCAGGGTATAATTTTATTGCTGATGATATAAATTCTTTTTAGCTTTGAAGTGTGTTTTCCAATATGTAAATGGCTTCTAATCCAAGGAATTTCTTGTAATTAAACCTTGAAATTCTTATAATTAAATGTTGCAGTTGCCAAACAGGTATGTAAGGTAAAGCACATGCTATCTGAGATATAAAGGAGTCTAATAGATACACTGGAAATCAAGCTATAATAACATAGCAGTTTTAGAGAATCACAAACCACACATTCCTGCAATCTCATGAGTTGCTCGGCCAGTCTAGGCCACCTAGAGTACACAGCAGTGATAATGGGGGTGGTTTGAGAATTCAGTGCAAGTATTATAAAAGAGAAAACCAAAGCCGAGTGTGGTCCCACGTGCCTATAATCCCAGTACTAAGAAGGCTGAGACAAGCCGGGCGTGGTGGCGCACGCTTGTAATCCCAGCATTCGGGAGGCTGAGACCGAAGGATCCGGGTTCTCGGCCAGTCTCAGCTACATAGTGAGGCACTCTGCAACTTAGTGAGACTCGGTTTCAAAATAAAGAATAAAAAATAGGCCTGGGGGTGTAGCTCGGAGGTAGAATGCCCCTGAGTCCCATCCCCAATACCGCAAAAAAAAAAAAAAAAAAAAAAAAAGAAGGCTGAGACAGGAAGATTGCAGGTTCGAGGTCAGCCCCAGCAACTCAGCAAGACCCTCAGCAACTTAGTGAGACCCTATTTCAAAATTATAAAAAAAAAGGGCCAGGGGTATATGTAGTTCAGTTGTAGAACGCCCCTGGGTCAACCCCTTGTACCACAAAAAAATTAAAAAAGAGGGAGGGAGAACCTGAAGAAAAATAAAAGCGAAGTAAAGGAGGAAGACAGGGAGAAAGGGATATGGGAAGGAAAAGCCTAACCAGCCAATGGTTCCTTTGAACCTCACTCAGCTGTCTCTCTAAAGAAGGCAATAATCCCAGGGAAAACAAAGGCAGTTTCTAAGGAAATAGATTTCTCTCTTCAGACAAACTGCAGCAAACTGTTGAAGGCAGCTTCTGCCAAAGCATACGATGCTGGATCTCCTATCTGAGGCCATCATCAAGGACAAGTTCACAGCTGGACTTCTGAAAACACAGTCTTAGTGAAATCTAAAATAAGTCATATGCTCTTTCCAATGGCCACAAATAACTGAGAGGTGCGTGGCACAGTGGGCTTTGCCCTACTTCACATTCACGGGCACCATAACTTTTGACAACTCAGTTAGCCATTCAGGACTTCACTTTCAACACGCTGAGGTGACAGGCAGAACCAGGCTGGGACCCCACGTCTCCCTTTTATTACTCAGTGATTTTAGGGACATTACATAACTTCTGTGGACCTATTTCTTCAACCATAAGATGTGAATTGGACATCAAAAGGTTGGAAGAAGCCAGCTCCCCCAAAAAATACATACTGTGCAATTCCATTTATATCAAACTCTAGAAAATGCGGACTAACCTACAGCGGCAAGAAGAAGCTCCATCGTTGCCGTAGCGCCTGGGAAGCAGAGTGAGCAGGAGGAAAGAATTCCAAAGGGACAGGAAGAAACTTCCAAGGGTGGATGTGCCCGAGCCCCTGATTTGGTGAGGCATTCACAGGTATGTGCATACCTCAAAACTCATCCTCATTTACTGTATGTCAATGACTTTTTAAAAAAAAGTCAGAAAACTAAATGAGATTGTTTTTTGTTTGTTTGTTTTGATTTTTGCTGTACTGGGTATTGAACTTAAGGGCATTCTACCTCCAAGCTATACCCCCAGCCCTATTTTTTATTTTTTATTTTGAAACAGGGTCTCACTAAGTTGCGGAGTACCTCACTAGGTAGCTGAGGCTGGCCAAGAACCTGGATCCTCCAGTCTCAGCCTCCCAAATGCTGGGATTACAAGCGTGCACCACCACGCCCGGCACTAAATGAGACAGTATGTGCAAAACAATTACACAGACTGTGACACGAGTGGGCTGCCAGAAATACAGGTTTCTCCCTCCTGCCTCCCTTATGCCACACACTATTTAAAATGGTATTGTACTTCATCATTGTCCACATATATTATAAATGCTGAACAAAACCTCTTCAGGAGCTGGGTAACTTTCAAAGAAAAATATGGGACAATATGAAAATACCTCTTCCACTTCCTTGCGATATTATTTCTATAGCTTTCTTTCAAATCTTTATTTGAGACATATTTTATGTTGGTTGTGCATAGGGCCTGCAGGCTACTTTCCCACTCCATGGTGTATCATAAAATGTCTGCATGCTCTTTTTTTAATGACTGCCTCATTTCAAGGGTAAAAAAAAAAATTCTAGATGTATTTCAAGAGTGGAGTTGCCAGGATTTACCAACAGATTGAATTTGGGGTGTGAGAGAAAAGAGAACTCAGGGATGGGGCTGCAGTTTGGGGCCTGAGCAATTAGAAGTCTGATGAAGCTGACATTTCCTGAGAAAGGAAGAATATGTCAAGGGAAGATGTGGAGGAGGAGGCGAGGTTCTGAGGATGAGTTAAGTGTTAAATACCAAAGTGGAGATGGCAGTAGACATGGGATCAGAGGGCAGGTCCAGCTCAAGATAGAAATTTGGGAGTCTCTGGCATCGAGATGATATTTAAAACCATGAGCTGGCTGAGGATTTCAAGGGAACAGAAGAGGTTCCACAGCTGAGTCAAGAATGCCTGCTAAGGTCTCGAGATCCTGGTGTGGAGTAGGAATCAGCTGAGGCGACGGGAAAAGAGCGTCACCAGGGAGAAAGGACATCTGCAAGGGTGGGCTGTTCTGGACACCAAGCGGCATATGCCTTTAATCGCGATACTTGGGAGACTGAGATAGAAGGATGGCAGGTTCGAGGCCAGCCTCAGCAACTTAATGAGACCCTCAACAACATAGTGAGACTCTGTTTCAAAATAAAAAATAAAATTGAGTTTGGGATATAGATCAGAGGTAGAATTCCCCTGGATTAAATATATGGAACAACAACAACAAAAAAGACAGACAGAAAGAAATAAGGGGTACTGTATCAAGGGCACCATGATGAGAGTGGACTCAAAAGGTTATAGTAAATAGAAAGTTCTCCTAAGAAGACACACAAATGGCCAATAAGCTCATGAAAAGATGCTCAACATCATCATCCATCACAGAAATGCAACTCAAAACCAGGACAGACCACTCCACACCCCTGAGGATGTGTAGAATCAAAGGAAAAATAAACATGTTGGTGAGAATGTGGAGAAATTAGACCCTTCGTCCACTGCTCATGCAATGTGAAATGATGTACCATATTGGAAAACAGTCTGGCAGCTCCTCAAAAAGTTAAAACATGTGACCTAGCAACTTGATCCCCAGGAATATACCCAAAAGAAATGAAAACGTATGTCCACACAAAAATATGTACAGGAATGTTCACAAAACAACATTATTCATAATAGTCACGAACTGGGAAGTACAAATGTCCAGTTTTCAGCAAAAAAAAAAAAAAAAAAAAAAAAAAAAAAAAAAAAAAAAAAAAAAAAAAAAAAAAAAAAAAAAAAAAAAAAAAAGACACATGGAAAGAAACAAGAAAGCATAGCTCATATATGGTGAAAAGCAATCTATAAAAGCCATCCCAGATGAATTCCAGATGTTGGACTTACTAGACAAAGACTTTAAATCAGGTATTTTAAATATGGTTAGAGAACAAAAGGCAGTAATTAAAAAAATTAATGAAAGCACAAGAGTTAAGTCTCATTTAACACCTAATATCAGTAGAGAGATAGAAGTCATAAAAATAAAGCAAAGAAGTTTTGGAGTTAATACTACAATAGCTGAAATGTGGCTGCCCAGGAAATCAGATTCTATGCCTTCTCCAGAGTTTGTAATTGTTTGCTTAGTGCCATTTCAGAATTAATTCTGTAACTAAGCTCTTGTGTCCTGTGTAGCCCTGAAGTCTCTACTTGCTTAGCTTAGTGGTCGGCTAATGATTAGACGAAGATTCTAACTGCTTGGAACCAGTAAGTCCCCAGTCTTTGTCATGGGGCTCTGAGTGTGTGTGTGGAGGGATGTCATCAACGCGCTGTCCTGTCCTTCCCTTCCTGCTGTCTGCACAGCCTTGAGGTCAGCTGAGACTGAGCTTGGAGCACGCACACAACCATTCTCACTCACGTAGCCTTCTAGATTCCCAGAAATGTGTCAGGTCTTTAAAAGGCCGCTTTGGACATCTCATTGTCCAGCTTCTCTTTTCTTTTCTGCTTTGTTTTTGGTACTGAGGATTGAACCCAGAGGCATTTTACCTCCAAACTACACCCCCAGCCCTTTTAATTTTTGAAACAGGGTCTTGCTAAGTTGCTGAGAGTCTCACTACATTGCTGAGGTTGGCCTTCAACCTGCGATCCTCCTGTCTCAGCCTCCCAAGTACTGGGACTACAGGCGTGTGCCACGGTGCCTGGCTAGCTTTTCTTTTTAATCTTCTAGGTTAGTCTGTTGCTTGCCCCAACGGTTGTCCATTGCTTCAGTCAGTCACAGCTTTCATTTTTACGATGATGATGTTAGGGATAGAACCAGGGGTCTTGCACATACTAAACTACCACTAAGAGTTGTAGCTCTTCCACTGAGCTACAACCCCAGCCAGGAAGCCACCATTGTAAACACTTGCCTGTTAACATTTTTTACATACTCATTCCCACCACTGGGAACGAGGCTTTTAGCACTGAGTGATCTCTCAGTCAGTTCAAATAAAGGCAAGCCTTTCAAGTGAGGTCTTCCAGGAAGCCAGAAGTTTGGATGTTTTATAAAGAAGTGAATTTTTTTTGTGGAGGGGGGAGCCTTAGTCTGTATAGGGCTGGGGTGTAGTTTGGAGGTAGAATGTCTCTGGCTTCCAACCTCAGTACTAAAAAACAAAAAATTTAAAAAGTGGGACACATACACAGTGGAATACTATTCAGCTATAAAAAATTATGAATTTTTTTACGTAGTATGTAAATCCGATTTTTTCTTTATTGATTTTCCTTGAAATATTACTCTGACTATATGACTTTGAGTCTAAAGTTAAACAATTTCTTAATCTTTGCCAGAATAAGAGAATCTTCGAATATTTTTACTCTCAAGATACTATGTTACTATGGAAAATGTTTTAGTATTATCTCTTAATAATCCCACAAATTATGAATTATTATTATATGTAAATAATGTTTATTTGGATTAACATATATATATAAAATGTTTTAGTATTATCTCTTAATAATCCCACAAATTATGAATTATTATTATATGTAAATAATGTTTATTTGGATTAACATATATATGCTACCGCAGAGTGTTATTTTAACCTTTTTTCCTTGGACCATCTACTGAATCATTTTCTTCTGTAATTGTACTAATTAAAGAAGAAAAGTTTAGAAATTGCTTTGGCTCGAGTTTCTTGGTAGTACACCCAGCTTTTGTATAAACAAGATATAATATTTTTTCACTCTTAGATGGACCATGCCTGTAATCCCAGCCACTTGGGAGACTGAGAAAGGAGGATTGAAAGTTCTAGGCCAGCCTGGACAACTTAGTGAGACCTGTATCAAAATAAAATAAAAAGGGCTAGAGATGTAGCCCAGTGGTAAAACGCCTGCCTAACAGGGGCCAGGCCCTGGCTTCAATCCCCAATATATTAAAAAAAGTAAATTTTTTTTTCTTTTTTCACTCTTGTTCTTGAAAGATAATTTAGTTGAATACAAAATTCAAAGATGGAAATTATTTTTTCTTAGCATTTTGGAGATATGATTACTCTGGTTTCTGGCTTCTGCCCTCCTGGTTGTTGTTCAAGAGACTGATAACATTTTCATTTATATTTTTTTATGGTTGATTCTAAAATCCTTGTTCATGGTGCTCTGCAGTTTCAGTACTTATAGATAAGGAGAGATTTCATTTTTTATTTTTGAGATAGTGTTTTGGTTTTTTTTTTTTAACTTGCATTTTTGAGATATAATGTGGGTATTTATTTATTTTTGTGGTATCAGGGATTGAACTCAGGGGCCTTCTACTTTTGAGCTACACTCAATCCCTTTTCTATTTTTTGTTTTAAAACGTAGTCTCACTAGTTTGCTGACAGTCTTGCTACATTGCTGTTCTTGAATCTGTGACCCTCCTGTCTCAGCCTCCCAAGTACTTATATTACAGGTGTATGCCACCATACCTGCTACTTTTCCTTCTTGAGATACAATGTGATCCCATTCCCCTTAAGTTATTTGTTTCCCATACTCAATAAGCCTAAGACTCAGTTCTGGCCAGTTAGGTACATGGGTAGTTTTCAAACAGTGAGGGCTGCTGGTGAATGTTTGGCAGCTGATAAAAAACAAGAGCAAAAACTACCTGGATATCTGCTTCTGGTGTGATGTCTGACCAAGTGAGTTTTCTGCACAAGTGGCCAAGTAGTAGAAGGAATATGTGAACAGATGAAACTAAACTTCTTTTTTTTTTGGTGGTGGTGGTACTGGGGATTGAACTCAGGGGCATTCTAGCTCCGAGCTACACCCCCAGTCCTATTTTTTATTCTTTATTTTTTTTTGAAACAGGGTCTCACTAAGTTGCAGAGTGCCTCACTAGGTAGCTGAGGCTTGCCATGAACCTGGGTCCTCCAGTCTCAGCCTCCCAAATGCTGGGATTACAAGCGTGGGCCACCACGCCTGGCTGAAACTAAACTTCTTAGGGCAGCAGATTTATAGACTGAGTTTTTTTTTCTTTCCTCTTTTTAACTTGTTCATGTGTGTGCATTATTGTTTTTATAATCGCTTCATATTCTTAGACCATTAAAGACGAATCTCCTGATAAGGCCAAGACACTGACATATATATATTGATTCTTTTCACTGGGAGGATTCTGAAAAATGCTTTATTAGGTCTTAGAACTCAATAGTGTACTCAAGAAAATACATCTCCCCCTGGAATATTTATAGATTTAAAAACATTCCTCTTTGTGATATTCCTGACATAGTGATCTTAGAAAACATGTAACAAATGGCTCCGAAGCCATTGTCAGAAAACAATTTTAACTGGTAAGTCTTGTTTTTATATTCTACTGACATTAAAAGGTTATAATGGCTAAAGTTAGGAAATTAGAAAGTATAGTATTCTCCTTTTATCTTTCTCTTCTATACATATATATATATACCTATGAGAAAGTTGTTAAATTAGGCACAGTAGGACAATATACTAAAATAAATGTTTTGTGATTTTGCTTTTTTTCTCTCAAATATCTTACTGTATTATACTGACCTCAGGAAAAAAACAAAAAACCAAAAAACAAAACAAAACAAAACAGAGGTCATGGTAGACTACCATAGACGTAACCCAAACTTTTACGTAGGTGGGTCTATCTCTCTCTTATTTTCTGCTGCTTCAGACTGTTGGTATTCTGGAATTAGAAGAAACCTCAGAATTCATCTAGTATTGGCTTTACTGTTGAGGACACTGAGGCAAAAAGAAGTAAATTAGTCAGTCTTGGTGGCACATATTTGTAATCCCAGTACTTGGGAGGCTGAGACAGGAGGATCACAGGTTCAAGGCCAGCCTCAGCAACTTAGTGAGAGTCACAGCAAGCTAGCAAGACCCTGTTTCAAAACAAAAAAATAGCCAGGCGTGGTGGCGCACACTTGTAATCCCAGTACTTGGGAGGCTGAGACCAAAGGATCCAGGATCGAGGGCAGCCTCAGCTACTTACTGAGGCCCTCCGTAACTTAGTGAGACCCTGTTTCAAGATAAAGAATAAAAAATAGGGATGGGGGTATAGCTTGGAGGTAGAATGCCCCTGGGTTCAATCCTCAGTTCTGCAAAATAATAATAATAATAATAATAATAATAATAATAATAATAATAATAATTTTAAAAAGTGCTGGGGGTATAGCTCAGAGACAGGACTCCCTGGTTTCAAACTCTAGTTCCACATCCACACACAGAAGAAGTTAATTAACCTGCTGTGTTCACACCACAATGGCTAGTGTAACACCAAAGCCCTCTTGTCTCCATTTTTACCACTCCACAGGTACCATAGTACAGGATCTAGATCTCATGTGTACCAAGTGCACCTCTTGCTATTTGCTACCTACACTGACATGTTTTTCCCATGTCCTCAGCCCTCTCTGTACCTCAGGAACATGTCATGGCTTGGATCTGGAACATTCCCAATGACTCATGGTGAAGGCTCAATCCCCAGCTGGTGGTGCTGTTAGGAGGTGGTGGAACCTTTGGTGGGGCCTAGCGGGAGGAAGTAGGTCACATGGGAACTAAGGGCATATCTGGTCCCCAAACCTTTCTTCACTTTGTCTCTCTACTGTCTCTTTATCCCTCTGTTTTCTGGCCTCTACAAGGCAAATAGCTCTGCTCTACCAGGCATCCACTATGATGTCGTGCCTTGCCCAAAGCCCAAAGGGATGGGCCCAAATGACCATAGATGGAAACCTTCAAAACCATGAGCCAAAATAAATCTTTCCTCCATTACGTCAATTTTCTCAAGTATTTTGTCATAGCAACAGAAAGTTGACTAACAAGACCTTTTCCTTTATTGTGGACCATGTACATTGCTAGCTATCCTGCACACAAATTGATTGGGAAGAGCTTGATAAAAAAAAAAAAAAAAAAGACCTAGTGTTTTCCTGTTTCTAAAATACACATATTTTTCATGTTTAAAATTTTTAAAGAGACAAGACAGCTCTTAAACTGATGATTTATCTTAAAATTGATGAATTATTTTAAAACCTAGGAATGATGATCTATCTCTTATGACTGTCATTTGCTATTCCCACTCCCAACCCAGCCTAGCAAAACATCTGGCACATAGTACATACTCAAAAATATTTGTTGAGTATATGAATACACAAAGAAAGGTGATATTCAACAAGAACATGCACTCTCTTCTCTCACATTTATCTTTTTCTTCTTTCAGATGTATCTGTGACTACCCAGTTAATGAACTGCTTTTAGGAAACGAGAGGAAAATTGGCTTTACCATGGGATCTAAGTGCAGCAATTTCTTTGCACTGTATGTCATTTTTATTGTGCTATTTTTAAATTTAAAAATCTCTAGATGTCAGAGTCTTACTTCTGGGGGAAACATTATTGACGAAGAAATTGCCAAGTAAGTTTAAAAATATTGAGGGAGTACTCTGTCAATAATTGATGTCATGCTAATTACAAATTCCAACCAGACTCTCAAATCTCAAGGTGAGTCATGCTTATCAGAGGGCTGAGTGATCTTCTACAGCCCCGGACATTGCAGAAATCATTTAAGTACTTTCTCCTCTGTAGCAGAGCTTAGCCGACGATATTTCTAGCAGTGATGACTAAGGCTGTAGGGCTGAGCCTCACACAGGAGGCAAACAGGAGAGTTGAATGTACACAAGTAGTGGAATCAGACGAAGCTGGTTGAAATCCTGACCTAGACACTTAGTGGCTACATGACTTTTAGCAAGTTAAATAGTCTCTCTCAGAGACCCAAGTTTACTTATCTGCAAAATCAAGGTAGAAATATGGATATCAGAGATTGGCTCGAGGTTTCAGGGGGGCTACGACATACAATGTCTTTGTATAACTGAAAAAGATAATACTCTCCCCTTTCTCATCTCTTGCCTTGAGTTACTTCTGACTTCAGAGATACCTGCTTCTCAAAATATTTGGGGAGCATTGCTTTAGTGCTTGCGTGTCCTGTCCTCATGAATACACTGCATATCCTATACCCCCAATTAACAAGAGCAAGAATGCTTTGTCATTATTGTATTATCTTATACTCAGGGTTTGTGAATGAATCCTGTGATTTTTTTTTTCTTTTAATGGTACTGGGGATTGCACCCAGGGCCATGCTATCTCTGAGCTATACCTTCAGCCCTATTTTTTATTCTTTATTTTATTTTATTATCTTTTTTTGCGGTGCTGGGGACTGAACCCAGGGGCATTCTACCTCTGAGCTATACCCCCAGTTCTATTTTTTATTCTTTATTTTGAAACAGGGTCTCAGTGAGTTGTGGAGGGCCTCACTAGGTAGCTGAGGCTGGCTGCAAACCCGGATCCTCTGGTCTTAGCCTCCCAAATGCTGGGATTACAAGCATGCGCCACCATGCCCAGCTTATTCTTTATTTTGAAACAGGGTCTCAACTAAGTTATGGAGGGCCTCACTAAGTATCTGAGGCTGGCAGCGAACCCACGATCTTCCTGTCTCAGCCTCCCAAGTACTGGGATTACAAGTGTGTGCCACCATGCCCCGCTGAATCCTGTGATTTTTTGCCAATATTATATTCTTGGTACATTTAAGACAGCAGAATCTGTGAAATCACAAACTTAATGTTCTAATTATATCCACATATATCCACATACAACTTTCATGACATATATTAAAAGAAATACTACTACATGTTTTATGGATTACCTAAAACCATCTCATATACCACTATGGTATGTCTGCAGCATATTAATACGGGAATCCGAAACTACTGTTTTAGTCAGCTTTATTGCTATGTGACAAGGTACCTGATGGGAACAACTTAGAGGAGGAAAAGTTTATTTGGGTTCACAGATTCGGAGGTCAGTTCATGGTCAGCTGGCTCCAAGGCAGAAACATCATGGCAGCAAGGCGTGGTAGGGGAGAGCTGCTCAGGGTAGCTGGGAAGCAGAGGGAGAGCGGGGAATGGGACCAGGGATGCAGACCGTCCCCGAGGCCACGCCCCCAGCGACCCACCTACTCCAGCCATGCCCCACGTGCTCACAGCCCCCACCTCACTAATTCATTCCAATTATCAGCCCATCCACGGAGAGCTCACTGATGAGGTCAGAGTCGTGATTCAGTGAGTTCATCTCTGAATGTTGCTGCATTGCTGACACATGAGCTTATCCGGGGACATCCCCGGCCAAACCCTAACAATCACTCCAGGTACTTTAAGCAGACATGAAAGCAATATAGGGAGTTGGGTATGTACACAACTATTGGAAGTGCTGGGGGACTAAGCTTGAGGCTGGGCCTTTAGGATGGACTCCCTCACCATGTGGAACAGACCTGCCGAGAAACCCCGACCTCTGGCATCACCCCAGAACCAGTGAGTAAAGGAACGCATTGTGGTTACTGCAACCCAGGGAATTTGCCACTGCCACTGTCGCTACCGCAGCTGATGCCCAGGTGGGCAGGGTGTGTGAAGTCCAGCCTCCACGGGTACAGCACTTCCTTCTTGGCCTCCAGGAAGCCGAGCAGTAGACACAGAATGAATGTTGCTTTAGAGAAACCTGGTGACCCCATGACCTTGCTGACCAGCAGAAAACAGCCCAAATGGCGGGAAATGGGGGTTATTCTGCTTACAGAAGATCTTAAAGAATCACCAGCACCAACATCAACCACAGAATGTGGACAAAAAACAATAAAAAAATTCACTTGGCTAGGTTGCAGAAATAGGAGAATCTACTGTATTTCTAGATACTAGCTATGAGTAATCTGAAAATGGAATTAAGAAAAGTTTCATTCATAATGACATCAAAAAGAACAAAGAAGCATAAGGTTTGTATAAAACGTTACCAAAAGAACCGAATCTAAAAGCTCTAACTAAGCCAGGCGTGGTAGTGCACGCTTGTAATCCCAGCATTTGGGAGGCTGAGACCAGAGGATTCGGGTTCGCGGCCAGCCTCAGCTAGTCAGTGAGGCACTCCGCAACTTAGTGAGACCCGGTTTCAAAATAAAGAATAAAAAATAGGGCTGGGGGTGTAGCTCGGAGGTAGAATGCCCCTGAGTTCAATCCCCAGTACCGCAAAAAAAAAAAAAAAAGAAAAGACCACACCAAAGATGGTAGAAGGCAAGTATCACCTTTCTCTCCCCTCTTCCAACCCCAAGTAACACCTCCTGGAGAGACACCTCCCCTTGGAGGAGGAAGTAGAATCAAGTACAGGCATTAGGCTTGGGGCTCAGTACCAGGTTCACCAGAGTGAAACCCAACCCTGTGCCACAGTATCCCCTGTCCTGAGGACAGAGCGCATGGGCCAGAGTCTCTGGGCTTGCCTTAGCCTAGTGGCCCAGGGAATACATCCCACAGGCTCCCCAGCCTTGGACAGCACGGTGCAGAGAGAGACAACATCCGCTGGAGAATGGACCAGGAAGTGAGCACAGGACTTAGACCTGGAACTCAGTGCTGTGCCAGGAAAACCCATTACCAGGAAGATCCCAAAAGCTCCTGTGCCCAGGCGAGTGCCCACAGATGGAGCCGCTGTACTCACCCCAGGGCCCTGGTGAGACCTACCTGTATTCTGGCCAGCATCATCTCCAGCCGACTGCAGTGGTGGCCTTGGACCATGAGTACACCAAAGCAACAGGGAGGCCATAGCAATGTGGGCCTTGGTCCTGCCCCTGAATGGTGGGTTTGGGAAGGTCACAGGCTCTGGATATAATCCAGCATTGTGGCATTTGTGGCCACAGGACTGCACAACCTATTCTCCCTCCATACCTAGGCAGCACAAAATGGAGAGTCATTGCTCACAGGAGGAGGGAGAGGGAGACACACGACATTGCTTTGGAGTCTGGAGTCTGGAGCCTTCCTGGTAAGATCAGTGCTGGGTAGAATCCTGTGGTGCCTGACCGTAGGCCAGAGGCTGTGGATGAGGCACCTGGCCTGCCCTCGTCCCACATGAAGGACTGTGGAAATGGAAAAATAGGCTAACCTTTTTGGGTGCTCCTGCAGTCCATCTTGAACAACATACCAACTGGGGATTTGTGACAAGGTTGGGCTTGGGGCACCCTCTAGTGGTAAAACAGTAACAACATATCAACAGCATACTCATGGCAAATTTGGACTTAGGGTGTCACCTAGTGCTGAAATGGCAGCAATTACCACAGGATCAGAGAAAATAGGCAGCCTGCTTAGAACTTCTGGAAAAACAAGAACAAATGAAGCAAAAGTGCAAAGAGTAGAATAAATATCTAATCACTAAGTGTGCAGATGTTATTGTATGCCAACAAGGATTGAGAAATTCAAGGGAACCATGACCTTATCTAATGGACAAAATAGTGTGCCAGAAACTGACCATAAAGGAATTGATACTTATGAAATCTCAGAGAATTTAAAACAGCTATTTTAAGGAACCTCAATTAACTTCAAGAAAACACATATGCAAATTAGTACTCTATCAGAGACTTCAATGTTTCTCTAACAGAAACATTGAAGTAACTTTAAAATAAAATAGAAATCCTGGTGCCAAAAAATGCACTAAATGAAATAAAAAGTAAAACAGAAGGCATCAATAGCAGAAGAGATTAAACAGAGGAAAGATCAATGAGCTCAAAGACAGAGCAGGTTTGAGACCAGCCTCAGCAACTTAGTGAGGCCCTAATCAACTTACCAAGACCCTATGTCAAAATAAAAATTAAAATAGGGCTAGGGGTGTAGCTCAGAGGTAGAATGCTTCTGGGTTCAATCCCCAGTACCACAAAGAGAAAAAAGATAGATGAATAACTTATTAGATCAGAATTAAGAGTCCAGAAATAAATCATTACATTTTAGTCAAAAGATTTTTTTGTGGTCCTGGGTTCAAATTTAGGGCTTCATGCATGCTAGTACTTTACCTCTGAGCTACACTAAGCTATATCCTTAGTCCTCATCAAAAGATTTTGACAAAGTTGCCAAGATTATACTAAAAGTGTATAAAGTACAATCTTTTAAACAAATGGTACTGGGATAATTGCATATACTTATGCAAGAAAATGAACTAAAACCCTTTCTTTGCACAATGCACAAAAATCAACTTAAAATATATTGCAGACCTAAATGTATAAACCAAAACACTAAAGATCAAGTATCGAGAATATATAAAGAAACTTTACAATGTAATAATAAGATTTTTAAAAATTCATTAAAAAGTGGGCAAAAGACTTGAATAGATATTTCACCAAAGAAGATAGTTAAGCTGGGCGTGGTGGCGCACGCTTGTAATCCCAGCATTTGGGAGGCTGAGACCAGAGAATCCGGGTTCTCGGCCAGCCTCAGCTACCTAGTGAGGCACTCCACAACTTAGTGAGAACTGGTTTCAAATAAAGAATAAAAATTGGGCTGGGGGTGTAGCTCGAAGGTAGAATGCCCCTGAGTTCAATCCCCAGTACTGCAAAAAAAAAAAAAAAAAAAAAGAAGATAGTTAAGTACCTAATAAACACCAGGACAAGATGCTGAAAATTGTAGTTCATCAAGGAAATATAAGTTATATTTACAATGAGACACCACTCCATTCCCACTGTAAAATCTCTAGTGAAAAAGACTAACAATAACAGGTATGGGCAAAGAGGTGGAGAAAGTCAGATTCTCATCTATTGATAATGAGAGTGTAAAATGGTACAGCCACTTGGAAAAACAATTTTGCAGTATCTTAAAAGATTAAACATAGAGTTACCATTCAATCCAAGATTTCCATTTCCAGAAACAGCAGATTAATGAAAACATCTGCCCAATATAAAGATGTATACATAAATGGTTACAGTAGCCCCAAACTGGAAGCAACCCAAACATTCATCAACCAGTGAGTAAACAATGACCTGATATTTCTGTATACTAGAATACTATTCAGCAATAAAAAAGAATGGACTTCTGAGAAATGCTAAAATATGAACCTCAGAAATAAGCTAAGTAAAAGAAGCTAGATATAAAAGACTACATGTAGCATGATTCCACATATATAAAGTATCCAGAATAGGCAACTCTGTAGTGTAAGAAAACATCAAAATAAAGAATAAAAACAGGACTAGAGGTGTAGCTCAGAGGTAGAATGCCCCTGGGTTCAATCCCTAGTGGTGTGAGCTGGGAGAGAACGGGGCTAGAAGAAACTTTTGGGGATAATGGAAATTTTTAGAATTTGGATCATGGTGGTGATTATACAAAACTTTAACTGTACTAGAAGTACTGAATTCTACACTTACATATGTGAATTTTATGTCAATGGTACTTCAGTAAGCTGTGGAAAAAGTGTTACAATTATCTGAGAAGATAATACTTTTAAATGAAAACCCACCAAGGTTTGACAGCAGAAAATTCATCTCAGCCTCAAACTATATAGCCTTACCCATGAATATCTTTTATTTATCAAAATAATCAGAAGGCAGATTCTAGAGGTTTCATTTCAATCTTCATTATTGCTAGAAAAGTAAGACTACAATGAAGGTTCTATTGCAGATAAATCAGAAATCCCATTTTTAAACAAAAGACAACATACTCATTTATTGATATTTGTTTTTGGTACTGGGGATTAAATCCAGGGGCATTCTACCTCCAAGGTAGTCCCCTACCTTTTTTTTTCTTTTAATTTTGAAACAGGATCTCAACAAATTGCTGAAGGTCTCACTAAGTGGATGAGGTTGGGCTCGAATCTATGATCCTCCTGTCTCAGCATCCCAAGGACTGGGATCAGAGCTGTGTGCCGCCACACCCAATTCATGTGTTTCTTCACCTATAAACATACCAAGATGAGCTGGGCATGGTAGCATACAACTGGAATCCCAGTATCTGGGAGACTGAGACAGGAGGACTACCGGTTCCAGGCCAGCCTCAGCAATTTAGCAATGCCCTCAAAAACTCAGTGAAACCCTGTTTCAAAATAAATAAAAACAGGGGTGGTGGTGTAGCTCAGAGGTAGAATGCCCCTGGGTTCAATCCCCAGTGCCAAACCAAACCAAATCTGACAAAACAAGATGGAGTCTAACATGCTGAGGATTCTAAACAAGGGAAAGAGGACCCAAAGGTCATGCCATTCTTCTGCAGCAGTGTGACAGTCAGGACTGGCGTCAAGGTCCTGAAAATAAGAGTCTATGGTGTTCCCCATCTCCCTGAATTGCATCCTTCTTTTTCCTTTGAAGTTGCCTCTTTTGTACTTTGTAGTTAACTCTGTATTTGTGAAAATAAATTACTTACTGAGGAAAATCAAAGAATACTAAAGAAGAAAGGGATCTTGAAAGTTACATATTTCCCGCCCTTTCTCCTCCAGTAGAGTTCTTTCCATCACAACCTTACCAGATATTCATCATGTCTTTGAAATGTTCTGGGGATGGAATCCACCAAGTGCTACGTGCGTGTATGTTGTAGCTCTTCGAACCTCACTGTGATGCATAATTGTGATGCATGTGTAAAAGTGTGTGTGTGTGTGTGTGTGTGTGTGTGTGTGTGTGTGTGTGTGTGAAAGTCCTGGGCGTGGTGTGACAGGCGCTGGTAGCTTATTAATAATCCTTGCCCCTACCCTGCTCTGTGTGGTAGAGCCCACTTTACTCCTCAGTCTGAAAATATGTGCTTTCTCAGCCTCTCTTTTGGCTAGTGCATGATCATAAACTTAAATTCAGGCCAGTGGTACACGACAATAATTCTTTAGGAAGGTGGGGCTTCTGGAAAAATGAGAGAAAGAGAATACCGAATATTGTATTCTTGCCCTTGGACATGGTGAAGATGTGGTTCTTAGAACTCTTCTTCTTCAAGCCTCTAACAACTATTAGGGCTGACACCTGGGTACTAGAAGGACCCTAAGTTCTGGATAAGATCATTGAGCCATGGGAACAGCCCCAGGACCACAGGCCTCCAGTCGTTCAGTTAAGCGAGATCAATCTATCTGTGCGTCAAGCCACTCTCCCATGGGTATTCTGCCCTTTGAAGGTACTGTAAGACAGTATAGTGGTCAAGGGTGCAAGGCTGCCCGCGGGCAAATTTCAATTCTCATAAAACAGGTAACTGCAAGTTTTCTGGCCTTCATTTCTAAAAGAGAATTAAAACAGTAGCTACTTCACAGGTTGTTATGATTCAAAGAATCACTAGCCCCATGACCTGGCACCTGTAAACACTCAGTGTTAGCCATGATAATTGCCACTAAAAGAATACTCACTAATTCGCATGAAGAATTCACAGATACGTTCAACTGCTGAAACTGCTTTCTTTTATAAACTACTATTTCCCTCAGATTTATACCTGTTTGTCCTCTACTCTTACACAATCATAAAGATTCTTCCTCTCCACTTTGAATTATTTTTTCTCTGTGGTACTGGAGATTGAATCCAGAGGCATTCTACCTCGAAGATATACCCACATCCATTTATTTATTTATTTATTTATTTATTTATTTATTTTAGTTTTGAAAAAAGGGTCTCACTAGGTTGCTGAGAGTCTCACTAAGTTGCTGAGGCTGTTCTCAAACCCACAATCCTCCTGTCTCAGCCACCCAAGTACTGGAAATACAGGTGTGTTGAGCATGGGCATCATGTAATTCCTCTCCTCTCCAAACAAAAATTAAAACAAAACTGTTCTCCACATTCTGTATTCTCAGTTTCATCATTCTTATTCATTACTTTGTCTCCCCCTCTCTGTGAGCTCTGAGGGTCTCTTTTGAAGTGTGGTCTTTGGAATTTTCAGCTGAAAATCCTTAACTAAGTGTTTATTACATGCCAGGCACTGGCATATAAACATCTAGCTAGAGTCTGGTCAATTCAGTGGGTGAAATTTCCTTCATTGATTAGATCATAAATATTGTATTAGACTGGCCAAAAGATAAGAAGTATCTGGTTACCCTCCACATTTTACTTCTCATACACATGGCAGACATCACTAATCAATCACTGCTTTTTGTTTTCCTCCAGGGAGCTCAGAAAGCTTCTCAAGGCTCCACTCAGGAACACACTATGATGAAAATTACATTGAATCTCTCCTGGTAGAAGTGAAGATTGCATTAGCTTTATATTGAAATTATTATGCCTAAAATAGTTGAATCTTGTTCTCACACACTACTTACAAAGCCAGGTATTATCCTCACCGATAGGCTTAGTTGATTTTTCAAAAATGTTTTTCCTTCTGATCTTTGTGTATTTAATTTAAAATAGTTATAATCAAAATGTAACTTGTTTGCACTTGATATTTTTCCATATTACATATTTTTGTAACTATAGAATCAAGAAAAAAGTTAATATAAAAATCAGGCATGAGCCGGGTGTGGTGGCCCACGCTTGTAATCCCAGCATTCGGGAGGCTGAGACCGGAGGATCCGGGTTCAAGGCCAGCCTCAGCTACCTAGTGAGGCACTCTGCAACTTAGTGAGACTCGGTTTCAAACTAAAGAATAAAAAATAGGGCTGGGGGTATAGCTCGGAGGTAGAATGCCTCTGAGTTCAATCCCCAGTACCGCAAAAAAAAAAAAAAAAAAAAAATCAGGCATGATGGCGGAAGATTGTAATCCCAGTACTTGGGAAGGTGAGACAAGATTGCAGGTTTAAGGCCAGCCTCAGAAATTTAGCGAGACCCTCCACAACTTAGTGAGACCCTGTTTCAAAATAAAAAAAAATAAAATAGGGCTAGAGGTGTAGCTCAGAGGTAGAAAGCCCCTGAATTCAATTTCCAGCACCACAACACACACACACACACCCCAAACAAAAAACCCAGAAACACCAATTGTACTGTAAATGACATGCAGAGCCTTACACATACCCTTACTAAATTTTTACAGCTTTATTGAGATACATTACCCCATTTAAAATATTTTAGTATATTCACAGAGGTGTGTGACCATCACCTAAATCCCCATCACATTTCATTAATTTATTTTTCATTCATTTTTATAATTCTCACAATTCTGACATTTAGACTGCCGATTCTCATTTGCATATGCACACTATCTCTTTTCTCTAATCAAACATTACAGGTCAGGGTTAAAACCATTATTGAAGCTTGGAAGGACAGGTTGCAGGACAGCCTGAGCAGTGCAGTGAGACTCTCAGCAACCTAGTGAGACCCTGTTTCAAAGCAAAAAAATAAAAAGGGCTGGGGGTCTAGCTCAGAGGTAAAATGCCCTTGGGCTCAATCCCCAGTGCCAACAAACAAACAAACAAACAAAAAAAGCAAACAAAACCAAATCATTATTGAGTGACTACAGATTATGATAATTCCATCCAGTAAACTTTATTTTTTTCTAACTCACATCAATTAAATAAGCTATAAAACCAAATCAAATGTAATACCAACCAACACCAACCCTGGTGGCATGACAAATACAGTGAGAAGAGCCTGCTTGTCTATCTAGGTAAAAAAAAAAAACCGAAAGAAAAGAAGACAGGTGCTAGCTGGAATAACCTGTTCTCGAGAAATCCACCTTATTTTGTCTAAGGGTCACAAATTCTGAGTCTTAGAATTTGTCTAAGGACTGATATAAAATTTCCTGGCCTGCAGTTTCAATATCCACATTTCCATTCATCACCAACTTTTAAAAATTTTTTTTTTAGGATCAGGATAAGATTTGTTTGTGCTCAATCTCTGACATCTCTTTATAAACCGTAAGTTGGTTTATTCGTTGCTCTGATGCTTCCAGGCACATAGTAGAGGTAGAATCTCAATATATACATTTGTCAAGCGAATGAACGAAAGCCTTCAACAAAGGTTTCTGGTGGTGACTTCATGACTACTCTTGATAGTTGTTTTGGCAAATACTGTCAATGGCTAACTCTGGCCCATCTCTTGGTCCTTAATTTAAGGGACACCTCTTCCCCCAACTAAGTTAGGTACTCCAAATCTCTGTTCCATTTCACATGACTTTTATTACTAATAAAAGGTGCATGGGAGTGCACACTTATAATCTCAGTATTTGGGAGGCTGAGACAGGAGGAGCACAGGTTAGAAGCCAGGCTCAGCAACTTAGCGAGGCCCACAGCAACCTAGTAAGACCCTGTTTCAAAATAAAAAATAAAAAGGGGCTAAGGGTGTAGTTTGGAGGTACACTACCCCTAGGTTCAATCCACAGTACCTCCCCCAACACACAAAAAGTTGCATAAGAGAAGTTTCCTTTTTTTTTTTTTCCTACCTCCAAGCTACACCCCCAGCTCTATTTTTTATTCTTTACTTTGAAACAGGGTCTCACTAAGTTGTGAAGGACCTCACTAAGTAGCTGAGGCTGGCTGCGAACCTGGTGATCAGTACTGGGATTACAAGTGTGCGTCACCACTCCCGGCAAGTTTCCATGTTAATTTGTGTTCACTTTTGTATCCCCAATTCCAAACTCAGTGCCCAGCACATACTATATACTCAATCAATATTTATTGAATGAATGAAGTAAATTGGGAATGTGATTTGTCTGTGTCTAAAGGCAAGCCCTCACTCGAGGTAACTAGCTGTTCTTGTACTACCTTTTCACCAATCTTGTGTCTTTTTTCCTTTAACCCCTTTACTGAGGTAAAATTTACATGCCATAAATTTCACTCTAACTTCTTACTAATGTTTTCTTCTCTCCCATTTTGTGTGTGAAGGTCATTTTTTCCCCCAATGGTAAAAAGGATAAGAAAGTAGAGGTAGAATCTTGTGGAATCTTGCATGGAGAAGGAACTCTGAGGGCCCAATTTACCAGGGTTTATTTCCCATCTCAGCTGTGACCCTAAGCAAATTAACTTCTCTAAGCCTCGGATTCTGATTTGTAAAGTTGTACTAATACAGTCTCCACTGGCTGCTCTAAGGATTAGATGAGATGACTCATGTAAAAGACTCACCCAAGAGGCAAGAACCCCCCAAAATGTGGACTCCCTTCCTCTGTCATGTTAGCCTTGGCCCTCCCAAGCAAGCAGGCCTATTCCTTCACCACCATCATTATTTTGTTCTGAGAATTTTTAATTTTTTATTTTTTTAAACACACCCAGCCTTCTTGCTTCCTTAGCATTCCAGCAAGCCTTGCTTCATTCTGCAGTTTACCTTTCCTGGCACAATTCTTATCGATTTTGGTCCCTCTTTTTATTCATTCTCCAGCACATGCTTTTTTCTCTCCATCTTTAAATATGCTGGGTAAAAAGAAAAAAAAAAAAAAAAAAAAGCCCCACCTGAGATCAGTAGAGACCGGTGGTTTCTTCAGCTGCCCTTCCCTTTCTTCTTCATAGGTAGTACTGGGAACTCAGAATTTTGCTTTTCAAATCCTCCCGTGCTTCTAAAAGTGCTTTTCCTTTTATAGCCTTTCGTTTCAAAAATCATACCTATCCTTTCCTGGGATCTGCTTCCTAGAGTCTCCAGCTACCTGCCTTCTCTATGTCTTGTATTACGGTCACATCCCTCGGATAGCTACCGCTTCCCCAAGACCAGCCGATCCTTCCCTGAGAGTCACATTACATCAGCATTACTAATGCAATATCTTTCATATACCAGCTTTTTTATTCTATGCAGTCAATTAAAAACGAACCTCGATACGGGTTTGATTTAACATGGAGGATGGCTTGTCTAAGGTTAAATGCAAACGGCTGCGAGTTTTTGGGGGATATATATATGTGCATATTTATATTCATATTAAATATGTACCTGTTGAATTTGTGCTTTTTCTCAGTGCTTCAGAGACCCCAAGCTTTTGAGTGATCGGGATGGTAGGGAAGATGGGATTCCAGAAATTTCGCCCAAAATTAAAGACTCCATCGAGGGGACTGCTCCATACACTCAAGGAACACCCACCAACAAAATCCATCTTCACAACCACCCTATTATCTCACCGGCGAGCGAGACTGCAAGGCTCAGGGGCCCGGCGGTACCACTCGGCTCGGCCCAAGGGGGGGGTTCGTGCCCATCTTCCCGCGACTGGCCTTTCCCCCCTCGCTTGGTTTTGCCCCCGCTCCCCCTGCGCAAGCATCCAGAGTGCGTCAGGCCGGCGCTTTATAGCCGCAGCCTGGGCGGCTCCGCTAGCTGTTTTTCCTCTTCTCGGGCTCGTGGCTTCTATTGCCATTCGCGAAGATGCAGCTCAAACCGATGGAGATCAACCCCGAGGTGAGCGCCAGGTGCACCGTTACCCAGCAAGGGCTGACAACCCGGGACAGGTTGCCCTTTCATTGCTGACTTTTTTTTTATTCTTTTGCATTTGCCTTTCAGATGCTGAACAAAGTGAGTGGCGTCTCGCGCTGTCTCGCCCCTGTCCTCCTCCCCCGGGAGTCGCGGCGGAGGCGCCCACTGAGCCGCGCCCTGCGCGCTGTGGAGGCGGCGCGGCTGGAGCGCACGCTGGGCGCTCGCCGGGCCCCTGCGTTTGGTGGTGGTGTTGGGGCGGGGGTGATTTCGGGGAACCAGACTGGGGGAAATGGAGGATAGTGCGGCGGATGGAAGTGAGCGCCGGCCGGGCTCCCGAGGGCGTGGCACGGCGGTGCGGACCTGGTGTCCGGGCTTCGCGGGAGCCACGTGTGGGCCGCGCTTTGTGCTGTGTCATTGCGCCGGCCGGGGGCGGGGCGGGGCGGGGCTCCTCCCGGGCTCGGTGGGCGCGCGCGGGGGAGGGGCGCCCTGCTGGCCCCGCCCCCTAGCAGGTGCAGGTGACTTGTCTGTCTCTGTGAGCCTGGCCGCCTCGTCTCCTCCCTGCAGGTGCTAGCCCGGCTGGGGGTCGCTGGCCAGTGGCGCTTCGCCGACGTGCTGGGGCTGGAGGAGGAGGCTCTGGGCTCGGTGCCCGCACCTGCCTGCGCGCTGCTGCTGCTGTTCCCCCTGACGGCCCAGGTAAGGAGCCTGTCTGGGATAGGCAGGTCTTCAACGGTGCACCGTGCTCCGGAATCCCAGTGAGGCATAGAGGACCCCCCGCCTGGCCCGGGCCCCCAGACCAGGCTAACCTGTCTCTTCCGGTTGGAGAGGGAGGTGCCTGCCCTCTCAAAGGACCTTACTCACTGGGTCCCCTTAATTGACTCTTCGCGCATCAGCCCAGAGTTGCCTTAAATTTGCTAGAGGAGGAGCTCAGTTATTCCAGTCCTATCATCCTAATTATCCAGGGAAGTCTTGCTCTTGAGTTAGTTCCCTTGATTCGACGCTTCTCCGAGCCTCCCTCCACTTGGGGAACACTGGTTGTTTTCCTTTCAGGGCTGTAACCTGGCAGCTCGTTGACTGCTTCTCAGACTCCCACGTAGTGCTAAAATGGAGGGGCTGGGCTTTCCTAAATCACAAGGTCATGAAAGGCTCTCCAGTTCACCTCCACCACCCGGGTTATGGTTATGGAGCCCTCCCACTCCACTTCTCCCTACAGTGTTCCCACAGTGAATGTGCCTTTTAAACACTGCATCGCTTGTGTGTGGCTCCTGATCCCCTCATCTCTCCACCCTCTATCTGATCTTACACCTAAATGAAATAGGTGGTGGTTGGTACAGTCTTGGAAACACCTTTTTATTTTCTTTAAAGGGTCTTCCTCCTACAATCATGTGAGTATATATGCACCTCAAAGCCTGATCATCAGATATTAAAAGCGTATGGCTGGGGTATTTGTTGTTTAGCAGTGAATGGAGCCTTGGCCATTAGTGAGGCATTGTCTTGCTGTCACTTGACTGCTGACTTGGGCGTGGTTGAAATTGGCCAGACACAGGGCATTGATCCAAACAGCAAGGTTCTCTGAAGCACCATCCTAAGGCTAGAAGCATCCTTGGCCTAAACCAAGCTGTGGGAAGTTCTGGGCCTTCTAGTAAACGAGCTAAGTATTCTGGGTTAAAAACATTAATTGCGCCTATTAGGCTCATCCCACTGAAATGTGTTTATTGCCAAAACCTTTACTTGGGTGAAATTGCAAATCATGGCAAGTCAGATTAGCTTTCTTGAAATTGAGTGCGGTTTCCTATTTGAGTATCTCAGGGATTTTTTTTTGTTTTTTTTAATCGGAACCATGATGACTCGGGGGTTTTGAGCAGCATCAGAGGAGGCCTCTGGGAGGCAGTGGTGCAGCATTAGCCTCTAAAAGCTCCTCATCTCCCTGTGCACGCCTAAGTGGGTCTTTTCAGATAACACTCTAGTTTGGATGGCTTGTCTTTTGTCCTTCAACCTGTCGAATTTATTGAGGACTTTATATGCTACACAGAATCCCTGCTGGGCAGAAGGCTGAGGCAGATTTAATGAGAAGTAAGGATTTTATAGGTGACTTCCACGAACAAGCTAAAGTTAAATTAGAAAGCATCTGTTTTTGATTAAGGGACTACTGTGAAATCCTAGACCAGCCATGGTGGTGCGCACCTGTAATAGCAGTACTTGGGAGTTTGAGATGAGGATCATAGGTTCAAAGCCAGCCTCAGCAATTTGATGAGACCATGTTTCAAAACAATAAAATAAAAAGGGGCCGGGGGTATAGCTCTGAGGCAGAATGCCCCTAGGTTCCATCCCCAGTACCAAAAAAAAAAAAAAGAAAAATTTTAAATGGACCTCTTTTAGAACATTAATTTTAAGTGATGACTAAATATTTACAAAAGTGTCTCCATGAGAGAGCTCAGTGATCCTAAAGGAGGGCTGTCCTGTTTTAAAAATTTAATTAGCCTAGAAAGGTGAAAATTTCACAGTCAAGTAGCAACTCAAGGATCTGAAAGATAGGAGGTGAGAATTTCCTACTAGTTGTTTAAGCTGCTCTTATGAGACCAGAGATCTTATTTCTCTGGCAGTGCCACCCAGCAAGTTAAAATGTCATTTCCTTGTACAGTAACACAAAACTAGAATTGGAGCTATGTATTTGATGTTGTTTGGATTTTGCTGGTTATAAGAAATTGGTGTTTCATAGCATTAGTACCCTGCTTTTAGGGGGCACTGGGTATTGAACCCAGGGGTAATCTAAAGCTGAGTTATACCCCTAGTCCATCTTAATTTTTTTTTTTTAATTTTGAAACAGAGTCTTGCTGAACTGCTGGGGCTGGCCTCTAACCTGTGATTCTCTTATCTCAGCCTCCCAAGTACTGGGATTACCAGTGTGCATCACTGTGCCCTACTAGTACCTTGCTTTTTAACAAGAAGTAATAGTTTTAAGGTCTGTAGAACTCTTTAGTGAAAGATCTATATAGTCTCACCAAGTTACTGTGCAAAAAGCTAGCAGATGCTTTGAGGAAGTTCCATTCCTTTTCCAGACTATCTCTTCCCTTCCAAATTGCTAATCTGTCCTCAGATAAACTGTATAGCTGGCAAGGGCAACTTGGCATCATGTCTTCCTCTTGTAGAATGAGAAGTTTAACACCTGGACCAATTGTCTTTCCTTCTTTAAAAAAAATGGGGAAAAGAAAATATTTTATTTCTTTCACTTGCTCCTTTCAATGGTTAAGGCTTATTTTGGTTTTGTTTTAGAAAATGTCTGCTTGGATAGAATAGAAATAGGTCAGAACAGCTGGTTTGTTATTGGGCTTTGAACTGGTCAAAGACTGATTACCATCTGTGTGAAATACAGTTGCTATTCATGTTAAAGGAAGAAAATGATGGACGGATCTCTTGGTTCTCTGACTTGATGACTTCTCCATCTCCAGCTAAAAGGTTGCAGTGGTGTCTAGGCAGCCTTGGGCAGTGTCCAAGAGAGTGACTGCACTGCAGCACCAGGGTGGAGTCTGGGGAGCCCCACTGGCCGGCTGGCATGAGATGGCTATTCCCTGGGTGTTGGTCAGCATCTAGAGCCAAGGTTCCTGGTCACACATCCCTCTGTGTTTCCAATCAGGTGGTAGAACTCACTGTGCTGCCATCTCATCTAGCCTTCATCTCCTCCTCCTCTTCCTCCTCTTTTTTTATTTTTATTTATTTATTTATGTGTGTGTGTGTGTGTGTGTTTGGAATTGAACCCAGGTACATTCTACCTGTGAGCTACACTCCCAGCCCTATTTTATTTTTTATTTTGAAACAGAGTCTTGCTAACTTCCCGCAGCCAGTTTCAAATCTGCAATCCTCCTGTCTCAGCCTCCCAAGTACTGAGATTACAGGTGTGTGCCACCACACCCAGCTACATTTTCATTTTGAGATGTTAAATTTTGTTTTCATTCACAGCATGAGAACTTCAGGAAAAAGCAGATTGAAGAACTGAAGGGGCAAGAAGTTAGTCCTAAAGTATACTTCATGAAGCAGACCATTGGGAACTCTTGTGGGACAATTGGACTGATACACGCGGTGGCCAATAATCAAGACAAGCTGGAATTTGGTACGTGTGGCTTTGGCAGCCAGCCACTTTCCATTTAAACTCAAAATATGGAGTTCAGAAGGAGGAAGACTTTACTGTAGCAGTTCATTTCCTATATATCCAGGGTCTATTCAGCAAAATTACTGTCTTGACATTTTTCTTGAAACCTGTTTAGTCACAGCTGCTACTTATCCAGATGGAATTTGTGAGTGATTTCTTATTTTTTTTTTTGTTGTTGTTGTTTGTTTTCTTTGGTACTGAATGCTGAACTCAGGGGCATTCTGAGCTACACCACAGCCCTATTTTATTTTGAAACAGTCTCACCAACTTGCTGAGGCTGGCCTTGAACCTGCTATCCTCCTGTCTTAGCTTCCCAAGTACTGGGATTACAGGCATGCGCCTCCCTCACCCTCACCTCTCATTGCTTCTTTCTGATGAGGGAAGGGAGCTCATTTTCCAAGCAGTGGGGTTGGGCTGTCTGCACCTGAGTGATGAGCACTCTCTGCGCAGTCCCTTCTGCTTGCTAGCAGCTGCATGGGAGAAGGACTCTCACCTGCCCCTCCTATCCAGTTTTAGAGAATTAGAGATGATACTAAGCCAGAAAACATCAACAGTTAGAACCTGCCTTTGATGGTTTCCTGTCTCATGAATAATGAGAGGACCAAAATGGCTGAGCAGCTGACACAGATGGTGTGGAAGTCCCACAGGGAGGTGGAGCAGCAGGCCACAGCCTTGGAGGACACAGCTGTGAATGAAGGTCAGGGGCTTTCGCCCACCTCCAGGGAATGCTGTGGAGGCCAGAGGAGAAACCATTCGGAACTGCTAAGCGTTTCAGAGGCACGATGAACAGAAAAAGAAAAAACGTTAAGATAATGTGGCTAGCCAGGTGCGGTGGTGCACTCCTGTAAACTCAGTACTTGCGAGGCGAGACAGTAGAATCACAGGTTCATGGCCAGCCTCAGCAACTTAGTCCTTTAACAGCTTAGTGAGGACCTGTTTCAAAATTTAAAAAAAATTAAAATAGCTTGGAGGTAGAGAAAATATAGTTCAGTGGTAGAGCGCTTGTCTAGTGTGCA
The DNA here is from genome assembly GCA_004027655.1 of Graphiurus murinus. Classification (NCBI taxonomy): domain Eukaryota; kingdom Metazoa; phylum Chordata; class Mammalia; order Rodentia; family Gliridae; genus Graphiurus; species Graphiurus murinus. The sequence goes on from PVLC010003616.1 coordinate 75,671, forward strand.
TAAGACCCTTGGTTCAATCTCCAATATCACAAATACACAAAAAATAGCATGGCTATTATGTGTGATTTAGGCCTGGGGTCAGCACACTTTCTTAAAAGGCCACAAGGCCTTACAAGTTTGAGGCCAGGCTGGGCAACTTAGCGAGACTGTCTTAAAAAAGGGGTAGGGATGTTGCTCAGTAGAGCGCTCTTGGGTTCCATCCCCAGTACTGCCAAAAAAGAAAAAAAATGTAGATCCCATTTCTTCTATAAAAATTTATTTTAAGTCTTGTATTTCTTTTTTGGTACTGGGTATTAAACCTAGGGGCATTCTACCTCTGAGCTATTCTCCTAGCCTTTTTTATTTTTTATTTGGAAACAAGGTCTTGCTAGGTTGCTGAGAGTCTTGCTAAGTTGTTGAGGCTGGTCTTGAACCTGTGATCCTCCTGTTTTGGCCTCCCAAGTTCTGGGATTCTAGGTGTGCACCATCATGCCTGGCTCAAGTCCTATATGTCTGAGGTTGGTGATACTGTATTTTGTAACCACTGCTAATATCAGAGTTAGTTTGACTAGTGCCTTCCTCATAGCGTTAAAAGAGTTCCTATCATTGCCAGATTTCTTTTTTTTTTTTTCTTTAGGTGGTATTAGGCATGCTCTACCGCTGATATACTTCCTTAGCCCTTCCACATTTTAAAATGATCCCCATTTAACACATTTGTTAAATTTAGAGCTGAAAAGCCAGGTGTAGTGGTGCACGCTTCTAATCCCAGCATTTGGGAGGCTGAGACTGGAGGATCCAGGTTCAGGGCCAGCCTCAGCTACCTAGTGAGGCACTCCTCAACTTAGTGAGACCCTGTTTCAAAATAAAGAATAAAAAATAGGGATGGGGGTATAGCTTGGAGGTAGAATGTCCCTGAGTTCAATCCCCAGTACTGAAAAAAAAAAAAAATTTAGAGCTGAAAGTTTAAACAGGGCTTTGGAAAGGTAAATTGCCCTCCCCTAGCTATGTGACCCATCCATGTCTCCTAGGCTTATCCACAGCAAGTAGTAAAACACGCTTATACTAACAGCCGGCCAGTAAGTTGTCACTAAGGCCGACTGTGGATCTTCACATTTCTATTGAAGATCTGTGTGTGTGGTGCTGGGGGTTGAACCAGGGCCTTATAGTTGCCAGGCAAGTGCTCTACCACTGAGTTGTATCCCCAGCTCTCTATTTAAGATCTTTGTGGTAACATCTCTCTGGATAACTGAATAAGAATGAATTTTCTACCCTGAAATAAGAATCTTGGTTTGGGAATTGTTATTAGATTAACATTACTGTGGCTTCATATATACAATAGATGGTAATTGTGCCATTAAGTGCTTCAGTTATAGCATCAGACAAGGCAAACCTTGCCTTTCAGGCACTAAACTCTCACAAATACATGTTCCAAATGGGTAAGCTCTGTTAAGAAAGCAGCAAGAGATGTGAACAATGAGTTTGAGGTGGGAGAGGAAAGGAGCTGGGGTGGTGGGGATCACAGGCAAGAAAGAGCTCAGCACCCTGAAGAATGGAGAGGCCTGTCTGTCCTGACTGTAGTGCTGGGAGTTGTTGGGAAAGAGCACAGCCCACCTACATCCCAGAGGCCATTCTAAAGATCCACTTTGTCTCAACACGACTGGCTGTGCAAAGGATTAAGTTGGCCATAAATGTGCACACAATTGCATTATTTTATCTATGCTAATACATGGCATTTTCTTTTTAAAAGAGGATGGATCAGTCCTGAAACAGTTTCTTTCTGAAACGGAGAAGATGTCCCCTGAAGACAGAGCAAAATGCTTCGAAAAGAATGAGGTAGGAAGAGAGCTTGCACAGCATCGCTTTGACATCACTGCAGGGAGTTTCGTGTTCATTCTCCTCTCTTTCCTGCAGGCCATCCAGGCAGCCCATGATGCCGTGGCAGGAGAAGGCCAATGTCGGGTAAATACAAGTACAAATCCAAGCCAGATCGTCCAGGCGCCCTCTGTGTCTCCACTGGGATATGTGTAGGAATCTCTCACTGGAACTTAGTAAATGGCAAAAGTTACCCACTTAAGGTCGATTAACAGAAAATTTTATCCGAGTAATGCTTTGACTAAATCTTGTTTACAAAAATGGCTCTTCAGAATTCTGATTCTCTAGCCTTGCATAATTCAAACCAGACAGTGTTATGTTTAGATCTAAGGAAGTCTTACAGAGTAACAGCTCTCCTAGTAATTGAGCAGCTCAGATACTCTCTTCATAGACCCTTGGGGAGAGGGAGACTAAGATCTACCAACAAGACTGACCCATCCTAGACTGTTAAAATATGCCATCATGACAGGAACCTTCCTGTCAACTGCTAAATTTAAGTTGCACGTTGGTGTCTTACAACCACGATCGGCTGTGCCAGCTTCTAGGATCCCTAAGCCTGAATCTCCTGGATCAAAAGCATATAATAGTAGCACCTAACAATTCCAGTGTTTCTACCTTTATGGACTTAGAATAGGGCCTTATATGCAGAAAATACATAAAAATCACAATGATTTTTAAGAACATCAACAAACTGGTTCAAGCACCTGCCACTTGAATTGTGAGAGAATGTATTTTTAACAAATTCATTTTACACAGTATTCATTTGCAAAAAAAACCCTTCTTGACTCTCTTCAGGTAGACGACAAAGTGAACTTTCATTTTATTCTGTTTAATAACGTGGATGGCCATCTCTATGAACTTGGTACGTATCACTCCAGCTTTGGAATCTGGTATTGTTTCCTGTATTCTTTCAAACCTTAATTTCTCTTATGGCATTGGTGTGTGACTTTATGAAGCCAGAATAAGGTGTTCTCATGGGGGACCTAACCCTTTATCATGCCCAGAGCACCTTCTCAGGCAGCTGACATGCGGAATGACTGGGTTTAGTCACGAACCAGGGAGGAGGGTAGATGAGGTCAGCACCAGTTCAAGGCTTGTGCGTTCTGGCTGCTTTCTTCCCACCCTCCCCTACCGAATCCTCTGGTCTCATCCTTTACAGACAAGAAGGGATCAATGTCTGAATAGGATCTTAACTGTCTAAAAAGAATTTGAAAGCTAGGCTGTGGTGGTATATGCCTTGTAATCCCAGTACTTGGGAGGCTGAGACAGGAGAATCAGGTTTGAAGCCAATCTCTGCAACTTAGGCCCTGTTTCAAAATAAAAAATAGGGCTGGGGGGTGTAGCTCAGAGTTAGAACTCCCCTGGGTTCAATTCCCAGTACTAAGGGGAAAAAAACTTAAACTGAGCAACAAATATACCACTTACGGTAACTTTTGAAATAAATATTGTCTTTAGAGTTCTATTCTTTCGAGAAAAGTAATAGGTGGGTAATTCGAGTGTTTGGAAATATATAACATATATATGCAAAATATATAAAGGATATATAAGCTCTAGTGATTTCCAACCTATTTTAATGCACCTGTGTCAATTTCATTGCAAAATCTGCAGAATTGAAAACTTGGGACTTACTGGGCTAGTTGCAGATGAGGATTGCCTGGGGCAGATACCTAGGCTCACTGGAAGCTCATTGCTGCCTGTGGCTTCACAACCACGCTTCCCTCTGTGGAACTGGCAGCAGTATATAGAAGAATCCAGAGCCCCACTCTGGGCTGGGCAGGCACCTCAGCCAGAAAATGTTCAGGGAAAACTGACCTGCTTGGCTTTTTTGTTCTAGATGGGCGAATGCCTTTCCCGGTGAACCATGGCACCAGCTCCGAGGGCTCCCTGCTGCAGGTAATCTTGGGCCTGCATTTCTCTCCATGGGGCCAAGCCTCTTTGGCCACATTGTCTGAAGTGCTGACATACTTTGAGCACTGCCAGCATCAGTTGTCTGAGTTAATAGCGGTCTTTAGAGTTTAAAGAGTAGCTTAGTAATTCTACCTGCCTCATTTTATAGCAGGTGGTTTTAAACAGTATCCTTCAAGGGAGCTCTGACTAATCTGTTTCGTGTGCTGTCTTTAGAGCAACGTCAGAATTAGGTTGAAAGCCATTGCTTCACTTCTTTGTGGGATTAAGGTGACCATTGTCCTCCTGCCAATTGAATCATTGCAGGAGGACTCAAGGAACAGCACCCGGAGCCTTCCCTAATCCTAAGCCTGCTGCATTTGGGTCATTCCTGTAGGTAGTGTACTAGGGGTTCTGGTTAGATAAATTCAGAGTTTTGTTCTTTTTATGTGGTCCCCTATTATAGAAGGAAAGAAGCAGATTGAAAACAGGACTGACAAGAACTTTGAGATCCAGGACCACTGTGTTCAGGAACCACAAAAACCTCTTGATTCTGGTCACAAATTAGTAAATTGCCCTAGGCCTTTTCAACCTCAGAATGAGTCTAGAATGGAATCAATTTTCTGTTAGAAAAGGAAAATGGCTTCATTATGATGAAATACTGTTAAGGTATAGCTGTTTTCTTTCTAGTAATCATAATAGCTAATCTTTTTTGAGCCCCTGGGTATGCACACAGCAGGGGTCAGCAAAATTTTCTTCAAAGAGCCAGATAGAAAGTATTTCAGGCTTTGTGTGGCGCAAGTATTCCATTCTTCAGTCGCAACCCAGAGAGAGGAGCCAAGTGACTGGAGCGGTGTTCCACCAGCTCTGTGTTTGCAGAGCTTGCAGCAGCCTGGATTTGCCCCGCAGGTGGAAGTTTGCTGACTCCTGGCGAGACGCTATGCTATGTGATTTATAGCTGTGGTCCAATCCTAATGATGCAGTGAGGTAGGATTTACTGTCCTCATCTCACAGATAAGGAAACAGGGACAGAGAGATTAAATAATGGCCAGGGTCAGTGAATTAAATGGCAGCATGGTAGTTCTATGTCTAGAGTCTGTATTTAGCCCCTGTACTGTGCCACCTTTCTTTTATAATGGGCCTGTCTTTGGAGCATCACATACCTGATAAGCTCAGGGTGCTAGTGGACCAGATTATGCTACTCTAGGAGGAAGGATCACTTTGTCTAGTGAGCTGTCCTATACATCTGAGATGAGTTGAAGCCAACTCTTGGTATATGAGAGGCGTATAGGAATAGTAATGGGGAAAGAGAAATAGACCTAAAGAAGCCAGGTGAGAGGATTTGCATGGGAGAGTCAGACTTTACTTAGAAGAGAAAATGAGGACAGAGGAAGAATTTCTGGTTTGTGACCCAATTAGGGGAAAGACTTTAGTTCTTCTAATAAAGCTTTTAAGCCACATGCTAACTCATATCTTTATGCTAATAGCATAAAAATGTACCCCACGTAGGCTCCTGAAAACTCTTAAGTGAGATGTGGAGAAGGCAAACCTTCTTGTTTAAAGAAGCAAATAAAAACCAATTTAGTGTGTAGTTTAGACACACAGTTTTCACTAACAAGATGCTGGTTTATACTCATTCCATTCTAAATGAGATTCCAATTAAAGTAGTTGGTTATTAAGTGGTTAGAAAATACATGAACTAACCCCCAGATATCAATTTGAGCAAGTTGGGTCACTGCTTGTCTGAGTAGGAGACAAAGTCATCTATGGAGGAGGTGACCTGTTCTCTTTAAAGGTGCACCCTTAATACTGAAATCAATACTATGTCATCTTGGGGGACAAAAGGATGTTAATACATTTAAAAATTCTGATAGAGAATGGAGCTATTAATCTAAATCCCACTTGTTTCTTTCTCTCTCCTTTCCCCTTCTTTCACTGGGAATTGAACCCAGGAACATTCTATTTCTGAGCCCTATTTTATTTTTTATTTCAAAACAGGATCTCAAGTTGTGGAGGGCCTTGATAAATTGCTGAGACTGGCTGTAAACTTGCAATCCTAGCCTCACAAGTACTAGGATTACATGTGTGTGCCACCAGACAGACCTGGCTCCTTTCTGGTTTTTAAATGCAGTTTCGATACAGGCACAAAACCCCACTGTAGTTGATGTTTTCTTAAGGGCTAAACTAATTTTTTAGTCAGTGATTTCTAAACTTTACGATCTGAAATTCCACTATCTCTATGTCAGAGTATTCTCTTTCTTCTTCAAGTTCTTAGATTTAATATGGCTTGTGGTGTGATCTTCCCACCAGCTGTTTTACAGGTTGAGCAGAGCATTTACACCCAAGAACGTGGTTAATAACCAACACTGGGCTCGGTGCTCTGTTACTAGTCTCTGTAACCTGGGTATTAGAAGTAGGAACACATGTCACTCCACTACCAGTCTCTAGGAATCCGTCACTTGTCTGTACCTAGAAATACCCAGTAAACTTTAAGGCTACTTCACAAAATGTTTACTTGGAGAGAAATTGTACTGCAGTTTCTGAAATAGAACTATTTTCTTATGCTCCTTTTATGGAAGAAAGATGAGTTTTCTAGCTGGGCATGGTGGCATACACCTGTAATCCCAGTACATGGGAGACTGAGACAAAAGGATCGCAGGTTCAAGGATAGCCTCAGCAATGTAGTGAGACTCAGCAACATAGTGAGACCCTGTTTTAAAAAATAAAAATTAAAAAGCTGAGGGTATAGCTCAGAGGTTGAATGCCCCTGGGTTCAATCTGCAGACCACCAAAAAAGAAAAAATAAATCCGTTTTCTGTCTTGTTTAGCTTTAGGAAATGAGTGTTAATACTTTAGTTTTCTTGCCCAGGCCAGTCACGAGGGGAGGGCAGCACAGAGCCACTTGGTCATAAAGGAGTCCAAGCTTCTAAAGACACACCCGTTGGTGTATATCCTTCCTTTCTCAGCTCCTGAATTTTTTTTCCCTCTTGCCTTCAGTCCTGGTTGTCAAGATTAGTGAAGGATAAGTTGATCAGGGCAAACTTTGAGCCAGAACGGGTCTGGAAAGCACTTTACTTTGAAACTTCCCCTTTGGGTATTAATGATGTCCCTCCCCTTTCAGGACGCCGCCAAGGTCTGCAGAGAGTTCACTGAGCGTGAGCAGGGAGAGGTCCGCTTCTCTGCGGTGGCGCTCTGCAAGGCAGCCTAGAGCCCTGAGGAGGGAGCTAGCTGTCCTCCTCCCTTCAGCGTGAAAATCTGTCTCCCCCCACGCAGTCCACAGTGCGCCAGTCCCTGTGAAGCCCCGAGGTCCCTTCAGTTCTACACACGCTCCTCCCTCCACACCCAGGCCCTCGCTCTGCCAGCCGCCACGGTGTGAGCTTTGGATGCCAAGAGTCTCCCCACTGTGTGTCTCGTTCCTTAATATCTACTGCTAATTTCAATGGCTACTTTGGTTTGTGTCTGTAAGTTAAGGCTTCGGATGTGGTATAATTGTTTGTCCCTGAAAGGAATAAACTTTTCTGCCACTAAGAGATATGCCTAAGCTGCTGCTCATTTCCTTTCACCCCCGCCCCAATATCGCTTTAAATTATTTTTACAGTAATATGAATTCTTCCACGTAAGGAACTCACACAATACTGGTAAGAAACTTATTGTAAAAATATTATTGGTTTAATGTGTCTCCGAACTTTTTTTTCTATGCATTTATATTCATATGTATATACCTTTAGAAAATTTTTCTTCTTTTTATTTATTTTTTGTGTGTGGTACTGGGACTTGAACCCAGGGGCATTCTACTTCTGAGCTATACCCAAGACCTACTTTACTTTTTTTTTTTTTTTTTTTTTTTTTTTTGAAACAGCATCTTACTGAATTGTGGAGGGCCTCACTAAGTTGCTGAGGCTGGCTACAATATGTGATCCTCCTGTCTCAGCCTCCCAAGTACTGGGATTATAGATGTACACTCCCACACCTGGCTATAAATTTTTTAAAATCCCAAACAGACTAAGAACATAGAAAAAACAAAGATATTCTAGAGTTCCCACAAACTGCTCACCCTATTTTCTATTAGTATAATATTAATGTTTTAGCATAATACACTTGTTATTTGTGAATCAATACTGATATGCTGCTATGAACTAAATTCTATCTTACAGTCCTTAGTTTTTCCCCCAGATTTTCCTTGTTTTGGATGACCTGGACAGTTTTCAGGAGGACTATTTGTCTTTCTGAACATTTTTACTGAGGTGGTAGGTTTGGAAGTAGAAGACCACAAAGGTCAAATGCCATTCTCGGATGCACACTGTCAGCGTGACTTGGTCACTGCTAGCACTGACTGCTATCACCTGGCTCAGGAACATTTGCCAGGTTTCTCTCCTGCAGAGTTACTCCCCTGCACTTCCCACACTATTGCTGGAAGGACTCCTCACTTAGGAGTGGCGACTTGGTTTTCCCTCCCTGAGGACAGAGTATTGGGGCAATTTACTTGGAATTCTTTTGCAAGGGAGATTTGTCTTCAGTCATTTTGATGAGTATGGACTCAATTAAACATTACCTTTTTTGCCCAAATTATGCCAGCTTTGGTCATTGGGAGCTGTTTTAGTTGGTTCCTTGATACTCCAATCAATGCTGTTTTTTGTTTTTCAGTAGTACCTTTCTAGAAATTTTTAAAAAATCACTTTTGGCATTTGTTGTTAAACCTTCATAAATGATAAGAATACCCTAATGTGTTTTTTTTAATATGTGTGCTAGGGATGGAAACTAGGGCCTCATGCATTCTAGGCAAACGTGCCACTGAGCTACACTTCCAATCCAAAAATGTAATTCACAAGCTTTCATTAAAGAGTCTATAAGGAAGCCAGGTGCAGTGGCACAAACCTGTAATCCCAGTCCTTGGTTGCCTGAGATGGAATCATGGGTTTGAGGCCAGCCTCAGCAACTTAGCAAGACTCTGTTTCAAAATAAAACTAAAATAGGGCTGTGTTGGGGGGTGGGGTAGCTCAGAGGTAAAATGTCACTGGGTTCAACCCCTAGCACCAAAAAATAAAAAGGGTAAGGATGTTCTCAACTGATGCTTGACTATAACAGTTCCTTCATAGTTACATAATTCAGGACGGTGGGGAATAGACCTTCCTGTCTATTCTTATCCTCACAGAAGAGCTCTATTCCATCTATGCCAGGGATGCCATATCGTAGGTCTCAGCCATCTCGGTTTTTGGCTCCAATTATTCTACAGTGATAATACTCTAAAAACAATATAATTGACAAGATAATTTAATACATGTATGCAAAGTTTAATGACCAAACATTTATCATTTCTTTGTGTCGAGAACCTTTAAGACTCCTAGTTCTTCATAAAATATGTAATAAATTGTTGTGAACTAGCCACCCTACTGTGCTGTAAAACATTGGACGTCTCCGTAGTGTTTCCGTACTCAATATTTGTCTTCCCTCTCTCCTACTGCTCCCTTTCCACTCCTAGCCCCTAGTGAACACCATTCTGTTACTGATTTATAGGAAATCAGTGATTTTTAGCTTCCCCAGTTTGAACAAGAGTATGCATTATTTCTCCTTTTGGGCTTGGGTTATTTCATTTAATCTCCAGTTCTATTCATTTTGCTAAATGAAAGGATTTTATTATTTATGGCTGAGTAATATTCCATAATTCATTATATATGTGTAATATACGTGGATATATACTGAGAACTAGGACTTGGACCATGGACCCACTGCCTCAGGGTAGCTATTCTGGGTTGGGAGTCAAATAATAGGATTTAGGGTTTACTGAACTCATCTCTGACTCTGTTGTAGCCTCAGTAACACTGGAAAAAAGAACTATCCTCTACCACACCATTATTTTGTTAGAATAGACACAGTGAAGATGTCTCAGGGACCTGATCTCTAGAAGATTCCATCTAGTGCCGCTGTTTTCCCCGAGCTCTCGGCCACACACAGTATCATCCATTTTGCATTTTATATAAAGGCAAATCGTCTTGGGATTGTGTGATTCATAGGCACTGTTTCTCAAAAAAAAAAAAAACCCCTCTTTCTTCACACCTGGATTTGCCAAAGATCTATGTAAATTGACTCATTTCTTTAATTCATTATTCCCTAAAATGTTACTAATCTTTAGTGATGAAGACGACTTTGTAGAGACAACTGTCTCCCATACTGGGAATTGAATCCAGGGACACATCACTGAGCTACACCCCCAAGTCTTTTTATTTTTATTTTGAGACAGGGTCTCACTAAGTTGCCCAGGCTGGCCTTACTTGCCTTCCTCCTCCCTCAGCCTCCAGAGTAGCTGGAGGCATGTGCCACTGTCCCTGGCTGGAGAGCCACATGATGCTAATAAGTATCTTCTTTGTTGTTGGTGGTGTGGTACTGGGGATTGAACCCAGGGGCATTCTACCTCTGAGCTATACCCCCAGCCATTTTTAGTTTTGTTTTTTTTCTTCACGGATTTTTTATACATTTCTTGGGTACATCATTGTCAGATCACAAATAGCACCACTTCTTCATTTTACACGTATAGCCCACATTCTTAACATAGCCTGGTCAAGCAAACTTTCTAGAGTCATAAAACCATACTCCTTTAGGGTCATATCTTTACTTTCCAAGAAGTAGGAGGGCCTTTCATCTACACATCCTAGGAGCAATCTCCAGACTTTGAGATGCCAATGTAGCCATAGCAGAAGAGTCAGTATAATTACTCATATATGCAGATAGCAACTGCCAGGGGGGAAAGGGCCCAGCTGGGTTCCCACAACTCCCCCATTTTTATTTTAAAATGCACAAAGGACTGTGCCTGTCTTAGGTCGTTTCCTACCAGGTGCTTAATCTTACCCGTCATGGGGTCTCGGTGAGTCATTCAATGAGCCCTGTCTTAGGTTGATATTGCCCTGAGAAAATCGAACCCATCATTGACTACCAGGCCCTGTGTGAGGCAGTGCTTACATTTTTATTCCATGTAAATCTGCTTGTATACTAACATAGGCATTGATCACAAGGCACACAACAAGTGGTAGAATGCATAAGCATTGCTGTTGCTATGATAACTCCTCCCAGCAAGGAGGTAAACACATTTTTAGGTTTTATTTTGAAACAGTCTTCCTAGGCTGCTGAGAATCTTACTTACTGAAGCTGTCTCAGCCTCCAAAGTACTGGGATTACAGGTGTGCACCACCACACCTGGCTAAGTATCTCCCTTTTAAAACTAATACTCCAAATGTCTAGTTGCACCTTGAGGTTATACATCTATTGAGTATAATAGTTGGGCTGATTCAAACATCTATGAACATGGAAAAACTTTCACACAGAAACTAGTGAGATGGTTTTGTAAAATGCATATGCATAGATATCTAGAAAAGGCAAGACTATATTAGCTAAGAGTTAACTATATATGTGGCTTACACATTTTACTTAGTTATCATTTGATGTTGGTATTATTCACATTTTGCAGTTAGAAAACAGATTAAGTATCTTGCTTGAGGTCATTTGCTTAATTAGTGATGTTGAGTGATTCAAACTCAAGAAGACGGGTTCTGAGAGCCACCAGAATGAATGAATATTCCAGGGCAGAAACATGTGAAGCTTAAGCTTTATGGACAACCCCTTCCAAATTCTGGTTTAGGCGCTCTTGTAAATTTTGCAATGGTAAAATATTTTTGTATCTTTTGAAAAATGTAGCCCTGCTTCTGTCTCTGTTGAGAATATGGGTGATTTAATTTTCTTCTCATTTTCCAAGATTCCTGAAATTATTACATCATCTTTATAATAAAAAAGCTTACAGCTGAGCATAGTAGCACACACCTGTGATCCCAGTCCTTGGGAGGCTGAGGTGGGAGGATTGCAGGTTCAAGACCAGCCTCAGCAACCTAGTGAGACCCTGTTTCAAAAGAAAAAAAATAAAGGGTTGTCTGTGTACTCAGAGATAGAATGCCCTGTATCACAATCCCCAGTAAAACACACACACACACACACACACACACACACACACACACACACACACACACTTTACATCCCCCCCCCCTGAACTCCTGCTGGTTAATTTTAGCTTACATCCAAGTTTCTTTAATTTACAGCTGAAGTCAGTGCAACAGTACTGGGGATTGAACTCAGGGGCATTCTACTTCTGAGCTATACCCCCAGCTCTATTTTTTATTCTTTATTTTGAAACAGGGTCTCACTAAGTTGTAGAGGTCATCACTAAGTAGCTGAGGCTCGCTGCAAACCTGTATCTTCCAGTTTCAGCCTCCCAAGTACTGGGATTACAAGCATGAGCCACCATGCCTGGCTTCCGTGCAGCTTATTAATTTAGTCTTCTGTATTCTAATAAATTTTTCAACTGGTTCCATTAGAGAGTTACTTTGTCATATAAAAATCATTTTTGTGATCTCTTAAACCTCAACTTTGGAACATGTTCAGCTTCCTGCGTACCCTGCCATATTAAATAATGATTCAACCGACTTATTTGGCAGAGTTGCTTTCTTTGTTCTTCTGGAGCAACATGATCTTTAAAATTCATTAGTTTGTTTACCTGTTTATTTCTCCATCAGGCTTGCCATTCATTGAGGAACAAGTGTGGTTTGGCCACTGCGAATTGCCTGTGTGGTCTGCCTGGTGTCTCGCCAGGCTTCAGCGCTTACCCTACGACACTGTAGGATCAAGAGAACAGGGCTAGGACTAAGCAAGAATAACACACACACAGAGCTCAGAACATAGTGAGCAGGCCCTGAGTAATGATCTCAACTTGACATAAACTGTTAAAAGATAAGTTGAGAGCCAGGGACAGTCTTGTGTGCCTGTAGTCCCAGCTGCTTGGGAGGCTGAGTTGGGAGGATTGCTTGAGACTAGGACTTTGAGGACAGCCTGAGCAACATAGTGAGACCCTGCGTCAGAGAGAGGAGTGAGGAAGAAGATGAGGGAGAGGAGAGGAGGGGGGGAAGAGAGAGAGAGAGAGAGAGAGAGAGAGAGAGAGAGAGAGAGAGAGAGAGGGAGAGAGAGAGAGAAGGAAGAAGAAGAAGAAGAAAGAAGAAGAAGAAGAAGAAGAAGAAGAAGAAGAAGAAGAAGAAAAAAAAAAAAAAAAGAAAAGAGGAAGGAGAGGGAGAGGAAGTGTTTGGATCATGAACAGAAGATAAAGAGAAGTAGGGAAGTCTCAGCAGAGGAAATGGTTTGGAAAGTGTCCCTTCCTAATGCAAAATATCTGGGTTTGGACAATTTAAGCCACTGGATGGTTTCTCTGGCCATGTTCACAATCCTTATCCTTAAACTGACTCAAAATCAGATCATATATTAATGTGTCTCCTAACTTTCTTAGGCATCAGATATTCTTCATAGTGTTAATCATTCTCTAAAAGATAGGTTTCATTTATTTATTTATTGTTATATTTTGTGGTACTGGGATGGAACCCAGGGGTATTCTACCTCCAAGCTACAACCCCAGCCCTAATTTTTATTCTTTATTTTGAAACAGGTTCTCACTAAGTTGCAGAGAGCCTCACTAAGTACCTGAGACTGGCTGCAAACCTGGATCCTCTGGTCTCAGCCTCCCGAGTACTGGGATTACAAGTGTGCCCCACCATGCCCGGCTTACAAGAAAGGTTTAAAAAGCATTAATATCATACATTAGCATGGTGCATGTGTCAGATTAGTGGACTAATTGATCCATGATTAACTAAAGTCTGTACTTTATTCACATTTCTTTAGCTCTCACCTTATGTCTCCCCATCTGGGACACCAGGTTGCATTTGGTCATTGCCTCTCCTCAGGCTCCTTGTGACTGGTTTGTTTTACTAAAACCAACCATGTTGACCCCGGGGCCGCTTTGTCTGTCTCCCGATGATTCTGCGTACCCTTGATCTCCGGAGGACTCCTCTCCTAGGCAGCACGCATGGCTCCTGAGCAGCTGGGTGCCTTGGCTAACTTTACACCTGTGCCTGATTTCCTCACTCATAGAGTGAGGACTGAGCTGGGGCATCTTGGGAGAAGCCCCTGGGATACTTGTGAGGTTCTTGGGGATGCGCGTGGAACATAGTAAGTGCTATTAGTGTTTCTCACCACCCATCTTTTTGTCCCTTTCTCCCTTTTCTCCAGCCGTAATCCCAAGGGACAAAGTGTCTTCTTTCCAATGCCAAACCAGACCTCACTTCCTAGGCTAATGCCCCATTTCTAAAAACAAAACAAACCCCACAAAAACCTCTTCCGAAAAGTTATCCTAAACCATAGCCCATCAATGCCTTGTTCTTTGAGGAAAGAGAGGAACATTCTGCCTCACAGCCATGAGGAGTAGAAATGTAATTAGCCTCTCAAGGAAACTGGTTTTTGTTTTAAAAATTTTTTGTAGCTGGGCATGGTGGCACATGCCTGTAATCCTAGTACTTGAGAGGCTGTGAAGAGAGGGTTGCATGTTCAAAGCCAGTCTCAGCAACTTAGTGAGGCTGTCAGAAAGTTAGTAAGACCCTGTTTCAAAAGAAAAAAAAAATAGGACTGATGGTGTAACTCAGAGGTAGAATGCTCCTGGGCTCAATCCCCAGTACCACCACCACCACCACCACCAAAAAAAAAAAAAAAAAAAAAAAAAAAAAGTTATATACTTTTTGTGGTACTGGGAATTGAATCCAAGGGTGTTCTACCTCTGACCTATGCCCCAGTCCTTTTTGGTTTTTTGTTTTGAAACAGGATTTCACTAAGTTACTGTGCTGGCCTCGAGTTATGATCCTCCTGTCTCAGCCTCCCAAGCACTAGGACTACAGATGTGCACCACTATGCCCAGTTTGCTTTTTTATTTTTAAGTTGTAGAGAAGTCCATTTGGGCTCTGATTCTGGTCCCAGGTCAAGAGACTGCATCTGGTGCTAGCCTTCTTGCTGGCAATTCCTGAGGCACCCCCGGCAGGACACAGTGAGAGACAGGGGGTGAGCCTGATTTCTAACAAGAGAATCAAGTAATTTAAATTTTCGTGTAATTTAAAATTTGAAGGACAACCTTCTAATGACAGAGAGGTGTTTTTGTTTTTGGTGGTTTTTTTGTTTGTTTTTGTGGTCCTGGGGATTGAACCCAGAAGTGCTCTCCCCTGAGCTACTACCTCAGCTCTTTTTACTTTTTATTTTGAGACAAGGTCTCCTTAAGTTTCCCAGGCTGGCCTTGAACCTGACAGCCTCCTGCTTCAGCCGCCCAAGTAGCTGGGATTACAGGTGTGCACTGCACCTGGTCAGAAGAGGTGTTTTGGAAACAGAGACTTGCAGACTTGTATGCTTTGATTTAAATTAAACTGTCTCTATTAGTTAAAGTAAGAAGCCTTTAAATGTTCAGTATTAGGATGTTTAAATACAAATAGAGTGGGTTTATATCGAGTGGTTTATACCTGAATTGCCTATTCACAATCCAAGCACACTGATAGTGTGATTTAGTCAAAGCTATGCTCACAATATCCACTGGGTGGCAGCATAAGAAAGTTTATGACAATTTTCTAGCTCAGTAGAATCTATCAGAAATACCAGTAGCAACTTAGTGAAGACCCTATTTCAAAACAAAAAGATATAAAGGGCTGGGGGTATAGCTCAGAGGTAGTATGCCCCTGGGTTCAATCTGTGGTACCACACAACATAAATAAATAAATAAATACACAAATAAATAAAAATAAATAGGTGTTGATTAAAAATTCTATGTTGGGTCATTTGTTATAGGCAATATAAAACTCACACAGATTTAATGGGACAGTGCTACACGTTCATGGGCGTTTCCCTTGTCCTCTCTAAACCAGCCTTCACTGAGGCTCCTACTGGCCCCATGGCTGGACCAGGAAGAAGGTTTATCGATCCTTCTCCATTCCTTGCCCTCTCTGTCTCCTTGAATATGAGGGTATAAAGAATATACTGAGCTTGCAGGAATATGCTGAAATCACATGCTGCCTGACCCTAGGTCCTCCAGAGGCGACTGAGGTCGCTCTGGTCCTCTGGTCCAGCTCACTGCACGTGTCTCCCCCAGGAACACATCAGAAACACACACACACACACACACACACACACACACACACGAAATGCCACCAACAGAGCCATTCTAGTCTTGAAGGTTTTTTTTTTCAACTATTTTTGAAGACATGAAATCCATATTTGAGAGTTTTATGATAATTATTATCTTACCACTTAAAGCTCATAAAATTGTCTTTGAAATAAAGAGTAACAGTTGGCTCAGAGACCAGGCCTGGTGTAACCCTGTATTGGCTTCTGAGGGAAGCCTCCAACCATGCTCTTCCCTGTGAAGACAGATGGTGCCAGCACAGAGGCCAAACGTCTACTAGGATTTGTGCAAATTGACTGATTTCATCAATTTAATAATAATAATAATACTTTCTTCTCATAGTCTGCAGTTACCACAAAAGAACCCTTCAAATATATATGTAGCATTTCTTTTGCTTTATGCTATATTCTTTATTTCATAAACTTTTTAAATCATAGCATGCATTTATATAAATTTTTCCTAATCTTTCCCAACAATTTTATATATTTCCTATTTTCTTCGTAGCTTTCTTTTCTTTTTTATTGGTGCATTGTAATCATACATCTTTGTTCGGTACAAGCTGGTAAAGGCATACATGCACACATTTCTCATTTAACCCTTCCCCAATTCCCGCCCGACTTCCTCCGCCTCCCTCCTTCTCAAGTTCAGTTTAGTGATTGACTTTGATATGTTTGTGAAAGTACATCATGTGCATTAAGGTGTCCCCCCTCCCCCATCACCTTCAGTTAAGTCAACTTCTTTGCCCATCTAAGGTTTCTCCTTCTTTGTCAAGAGTCCCTCTTATGTCCCACTTTCTCCTTAGCTTCTGCATATTAGGGAGAGCATATGATTTTTTACTTTTTGTGACTGACTAATCTCTCTTAGCATAATGTTTTCCAGTTCCATCCATTTCCCTGCAAATGCCATGATTTTGTTCTTCTTTATGGCTGAGTAAAATTCCATTGTGTACATATCCCATAGTTTTGTAATCCATTCATCTTCATAGCTTTTTAAGGTGTACTTTTAATACCATAAAAATGAGCTCTTTGTAAGTTTATAATTTATTAGTTCCCTAGTATCTGTTTATCGTTAATCCCTGCTCCCACTCTTAGACCCAGGCAATCACTGATCTGCTTTCAATCTCTATAAATTTGCCTCTTCTGGGTATTTTATAGAGAGGGAATCATACAAATGTGTGGTCTTCTGCCCCTGGCTTCTCTCACTAGAACAAGTACTAGGGCACCTGGGGTTGGGACGGGAAGCCTGCCCTTTGGTTCTGTCTCCTGCAATAGCATGCATGGACCACTGACGTCACTGACACTGGTCCCTGGGTCAGAGATGCAGCATCACTCATTTCCTCCAGAGGGAGACAGGCTACCCAAAGCACACCGCTGGCCTGGACCACGTGTTCGGGTGGCCTCTGGCAAGGCCTGGCTGCTTTGGGATGGGGAGAGGTGAGGGCCCTGTGCTTGTGGGGAGAGGACAGCTAAGGGGCAGCTGAGGCTCCACAGGGGACTGGGCACCCAGGGAAGACTTAAGGAGAAAGAGGTTGTCGGGAAACATGGTTGGCAGGGATGGTGGGTAGTGGGCCAGGCCAAGTGAAGTCCCTTCACAAAGGCACAGGGCTGACACAAAGTGTGCCTTTCTGACTTGGAAACTGCAAGCCATTGAAGGTGGGGCTGGCACAGGGGACAGTAAGGAGGGAGGGGGCCCTGGAAATACAGACAGGGAACACACCACATGGGTTAGGAGCCCGTGCTCAGGGACCGCTACTCTATCTCAGGCAGAGGGGAGTCTGGGTAGGTTTTAGGCAAAAGAATGAACCAAATTATTTTCTGTGTAACCTCTGCATCATGAGAGGTGGCTGTCCCCACCTGCCTTTCCTATCAGGGAGACTTGGAATCAAAATCCTCTAATGGGAGCTGGCGCCATTGCCCTTTCCAGAAATCGTTTACAGCCAGGTGGCTTCTCCGGTAACTGGAGCCAGGCTCCGGGGCAGAGAGAGAGGGAACCTCCTTAATGCAGCAATGGCAGGGTCCGCAGTGCTCCTAAAGGGCAGGGAAGAAGGCCGTCCCCTACTCTCATTGATAGCCCCAGGACTAAGGATTGTGCCTGGAGCTTTGTCAGCATTCAAAATATGTTTTTGAATTTTGTTTTTTAAGTGAAGAGCCAGATCCAAATCTGTACTAACAGGAGGAATAGCCTGCCTTCCATCTGGCAGTGTCACGGTGAGATGTCCCTATAGGTGCCCACAGGTTACCCACCTTTCCCTGGTGGGAAGACTGAATACAATATGTGCTAGTTAGCGTTGCATCATTGTGACAAATAACTGAGATAAATCAACTATAAAAGAGGAAAGGCTTATTTTGGTTCACAGTTTTGGAAGTTGCAGATTGTGGTCTCTTGGGCCTGTTGCTTTGGGGACTATGGCAGGGTATGGCAGAAGGGGTTTCTTCATTTTGTGACAGCTGGGAAGTAAAGAGATAGGAAGGGGCCAGGGTCCTCTTATCCCCTTCAAGGGCAGGCCCCAATCACCTAACTTCCTCCCACCCAGCCACAGCTCCTAAGGTTTCCAACACCTCCCAATAGCGTCGTGGGGTGGCGACCAAGCCTTTAGCACTCAGGCCTTTGGGGAACAGTTATCCAAACCATAGCTCAGTTCTACATCCACTCTGGTTCACAGGACTGGAGTTGCCCTCAGTCTCCAACCCCAGCCCAAGGTTGGCCCTGAGCATAGACTCTCAGCATCCTTAGCACCTAGCTTATAGCAGGTGCTCAATTAATTATGTATTCATTGCCTGAGCAGAGGAGAGCATGAATGAACACGTGGTTGAGTCCAAAGCATTGCCCATGTTTGCAAAATGCAGGAAGAGGCCTAAGGCCGACTGACGCTCTTTTTTTTCCTAGGGGGAGAGGTTGAGTTTTCTGAGTGGGTTCACCAGCCTGAAGGATTTGAAGCATGACTTGGAAGGAGGGAAACAGGTTTGGGAAAGGGGCAAGTGTTCCTGGGAGACACTTTCTTCCTGAAAGTAGTAAAAGGAAAGGACTAATAATTCCAACCCTTTTCCTCTCACAGTTCACTGACATCCTAGGGTCCGTCTTCGTGACTATTAAAGGCCTTCAGCCAGACAGAGCCAAGTCAGGTGTTGGTGTGACAATATCTTCCTAGTCACCAGGTGGCCCACGGGCCCATCCTCCACTGCTCTGTTGTGAGGTGTCAGCAAAGAGGGAGTGGAAGGGACAGCCACAGGCCTTATCACTGGTTACTGACAGAGTTGCTGTGAGTGGCAGTGGCCTTACTCAGGTGTGAGAGTCCCTTGAACTGAATTCCCTGACTGCCTCTAGGGGTGTTAGGACTTGAAAGTGTTTCCCAGAAAGCATGTGCTGGAAACTTAATCTCCAGTCAACAGTGTTGGGAGGCAGAGACTGGTGGGAGGTATTTAGGTCACCAGGACTCCACCCTCATGAATGGATTAGTGCCAATTATAAAGGGCTTGAGGCTGCAAATTCAATCTCTTCTTCAATCTTGGGTTCCCCCCTCCTTCTCCTCCTTCT
>PVLC010003617.1:0-15151 GCA_004027655.1 Graphiurus murinus
GAGAGCCCATTCTGGATCCCTCTATTAAATTATAGCCTCCTATCAGCCAATTGCAATCCATTTATTCTAGTATATTATATACATTTGTTTATTGTGTCTTCTTCCCTCTAGAATGTAAATTCTATGAGACCAGAAACTTAAATCTATGCATCTTGACATTCTTAGTGCTTAGGGTAGTGCCTGGCATATAAACATTTATTGAATGATTTAATCAATGGACAAGTATATAAAACAACATACACATACACACATATTGACAAATGTAAAAATGCACATTTAATATTGTATACTAAAATATACAAGTACATCTTGTACAGAAGCAAGCAAAACAAAACAAATATATTGGAAAATTGAGGCAAAACATACACATCACACTTTCTTAACCAATTAAAATACTCAGAAGCTATTTGAATCAGCCACTCCTCCATTATGTTTTTGCATAAGCCATTCCTCCCTTATGTTTTTGCATAAGCCATTTCTAGGTAATATCTTTATATCGATATAGGTAATTCCTAAAGTTTCAGCTAAACTACCACATATAGAAATGATAAAGTTACACTTTTATCCATGCAGCCTCAGTTGCATCTGGGATTGAGCCCAAGGGCACTCTGTCTCTTAGCTACACCCCAGCCCTTTTTATGTTTTGTTTTGAAACAGGGTCTCCCTAGATTCCTGAGAATCTTGCTATGTTGCTGAGGTTATCTTCAAATCTTCTATTCTCTTGTCTCAGCCTCCTGCATACTGGAATCACAGGCATGTGCCACTATGCCCAGCTCTTTCTTCCTTTTGTTTTTCTTTCTTGCAGTACTAGGAATTGAACACTGGAGCCTTCTATCATTGAGCTACATCCTCAGCCCTTTTTATTTATTTTTTTCTTTGAGATAAGGCTCACTAAGTTGCTCAGGCAGGACTCAAACTTGTGATCTTCCTGAGTAGCTGGTATTACAGGGCTGTGCCACCATGCTCAGCTTCCTTTCCTTTCCCTCCCTCCCTCCCTCCCTCTCTCCCTTCCTTCCTTCCTTCCTTCCTTCCTTCCTTCCTTCCTTCCTTCCTTCCTTCCTTCCTTCCTTCCCATCCATGGGTGCCTCATCTCCTTCATCCCTCAGAACAACTCAATCACCAAATCCTATCAGTTCTACTTTCTGTGTATCTCTGAGTTACCCCTTCCTCTGTAGTATGAATCCACCAGCATGGCACAGACTGCCATGACTCTTACCTAGACACAGGCAAGGTCTTCTCACCTGTCTCTGTGACTCTAGCACATGCCACTTCAATCCATCATCCATGCCATTGCCCCAGAATCTTAAAGATCATTCAATTCCCCAGCATATCAAATCAAAACAGGACTCCCTGCTTACAAAGATCTTCCTTTATCTAGGTACACTCTGCCTGGTGGTTCCTGTCTCCTCACTGTCCCAGTGAAGCTCTGTTCCTCCCTTCTCCATAGTTGGCTCTTAGACTCCAACAAATGTCACATGATCCACTACAAATCCTACAATTCTCTTGCTTTTATAATGTTTAGAACAAGATCAACCTTTATTAATGTCTATTTTATCTGAAGTCTTATAGCATCGATTTTCTAAAGTCCATAATCAATTATGTATTTCTTTTTATTTATATCATTTCATTGTTGGTATTTCATGTTAGTCTTCTCCACTCAATTTGATAGGAATCTACTTGAACAGCAAAAAAAAATCTCTTGTATTTGTATATAGTGCTGGTATGCAACCACAGAACATACCAGGACTTTTTTTCAGGCAGCATAACACACACCAGTTCAAATAAGTCAACATTCCCATTGCATTTGCAGAAGAACTAGGTCTCAGGCCAATTTAAGCAAGACAGGTAAGAAAGAAACAAACAAATGTGATGGGTTTGGAGAAATTGCAAAATTTTCAAAGATTGTAGCATCTGTGGCTTTTTAAAATAATGAAAGTAATAAAGCTGTACTTTCCTATACTGTACAGCCAGATGTGGACTTACCAAGAAGCTAATGAACTTTCAGGGCGCCTCACTTGCAGAGGTCCCTCCAACCTCCACAGAGAACCCTGGCATGCTATTTACATGCTTTCATAAAATTAAGATACTCTGACTGGCTGGTTTCAGATTGTCATGGGTCATTATGATTCACAGCACTGGTGAGTCTGTGGGCATGCTCCATTAATGGTTAGGATAGTATCGGGGTAGCCACAAGCCTTTTGTATTCATGCTTTTTCATGCCAGGTGCCAATGGAATCAATGAGGGAGCATTTTATAATTATAATTTTAATATTTTTTCTTTCTTGATCTGTTTCCTTACTGGCAAAATGAAATTGAATATCCTAGAGTTAAGCTCAAAGCAGTCTCCTGCCCAGATGAGAAATGACAACATCCTGTACAAACAGGAAATGAAGGAGTAAGAGAAGATAAAAACTAATTTTCACTGAGGGCCTATTATATTCCCACAGCGAACAAAAATCATTGGTCTCCTTGAGTGCTAGAACAACCATTTGAAAAAAAATGTCATTTTCTCCCACTTATAAATGAGAAAGCTGAAGTTTTAGATGTGAAGTAACTGGTAAAAAGTTACATAATTGTTAAGAGTTTAAATTTGAATATCAATTCACATCTCCTGAATCCAAAGTCCATGATGTTCCTATAACCTTATAGGGCTTAAGTAAAACCAGGAAGTAGATATTATAAATAAATGGGAATATATATGTGTGTGCGTATGTGTGTGTAACCATTTTTGGAAACTAACAAAAATCCCAATTTTCTCCTATTTTTATATATTTTATCCAAAGCATATTTTAGGAACAAATGTAAACTTTTCCCGAACTTCTCTGGAGTCTCTTGATCTGTTCCTTCCAGAGACAGAGAAAGCAAGCCTGCAGCTTCCTTTGTGAAGCTGAGGATTTATAATTTGTCAGTCTCTAAAGAAAAATGTGAAGGAGGAGGATTGGAAAGATCTGAAGAGCCCTGATTGTGACGCTTGGCTATTTATCTTCAGGTACTGGAATGTTTTGTTTTTATCACCCTTGCTCTTAGGACTTGCCGGGTGATTTGAGTTGAGATAGTAACCACTCCAAAATGGTATAAGTGAATTGAGATTTGCTGTGTTCAACTAATTACTTAATTGTGGCTCCCTGCCATGTAGCCTTGAAGAAGTCTGCTGTTAGTACTTACATATATTTCAAACTGATTTTTTATTATTTTCTTAGACTATTGCAGCTGTAAACAGCTTTTTCATTACTTTGGCAAAATGCATATAAATCTTGCTACTCCCTAAATGAGAGAGAGAGAGAGAGAGAGAGAGAGAGACAGACAGACAGACAGACAGACAGACAGACAGACAGAGACTGATTGCTGTTAAATTCCCAGGCATTCAAGCAAAGACAGCTGGTTAGGATTAGAACATTCTACCTTCAGCATACTGTTTTCTCACAGTTTTTATTTTTCTTTTTTCTTTTCTGTAACTGACATAAACAAACTCAGCATCATATCCTGAATTAACATTTTTCAGATAATCAGGATGTTCCACTAAAGTATTTTTAATACTGAATACAGCAAATATTTCATTCTTCAGGAATAAGCAGAGTACACATTCTTAGGAGGACTGAAAGGTATATAAAGTAAGATCATGCCTACCAGTATTTATAGTGACATTCAGTTGTTTGATGGATATGTCTGACTTTTTGCTTTTCTTTTTTCAAGAAAGCAATACCATCATAGGAACTGCATAATAAGATTAAATATAATATTCTAATAAAGACCTTAAGATGAGATGTGCAGGAAATACACCAAGAGCTGTGGGCATATATGTTTTTATCACATTGAACCTCCTATGATGTATAATTGCAATGCACTTATAAAATAATTTTTAAAACTTGATTTTGTGACACAAATCAGGACTACTATGGACCAGTGTTTTGTGACATCCTGATTGAGAGAGTGTGGCAGACGTTTAGGGCAGGAGATGGTCCTGATCCTATCTTTCAATAGAATGAAGATGGTACACAAATTGCAAACAATGAAGAGGGTCAGAGATTGCAAAGTGTGTTTAAAGAATGTCCTTTAACCTGCACAGTCTATGGATATGTTGCTATTGGTAGTCACAGTTCACTCCAAGTCAACTATGGCTTTTCCACAGAATCTTCCTCTGCATCTCGAGGATTTAAACCACTTAGAAATGAGTGATAAGCTGTTGTTCTTGCAATAATTTAGTATGAGAGGTGTTTTGGGCTACGTAGGAATCTTGAAAGCTTGAGTTATTTAGTAATAAGTACATGTGATCACTTATAAACCTACATCAGGATTTTTTTTGTTTGGTTGTCTTTATGGACGTATATTCATTTCATCTATTCAGTTGAAAATCCTTAGTCAGGAGGTCTAACTTGTATTCCCTAGTCTGGGACTACTAAACCAGCTCTGTGAGATCTTTAGCAAGTTAATAATATAAGTAATCCTGAGGTTCTTCATCTGTAAAGATGGGGTTAAATTCTCTTTAAAATTCATTCAAACCCAAATATGCTATGTGTTCAAGTATTGGTTCATCATTATGGTGTGCTGTAGCAAAAGGATATATAATACTGGCTCAACTCTTAGACATTAAGCAGTAAACAATGAAAAGGGAAATGTTCTTCCATTCAATGGACATTGAGTTCTCCCTGTTCCAAGATTTCTGCCAAGTGCTGCAAAGATATCCAGGGTGACAGCCATCCTGCAGGATTACAAAGGAGATATCACTGGAGCTGTCTAGAAAACGATCGTCCAGAGGAGATGAGGTCAGGTCAATAAATTCAGGCAAAAGTAGGATAAGTTCAAGGAGAGGTGGAACCATCATGAATCCTAGGGAAGGACAGAGAAAGAGAAAACAGTGGGCAAGCCAGGTCGGGATATCAGGGGAAGATCTGCTTGGTTGGAGAGGAGTGCTGTTGTTTTCAACCCCCATATCTGTTCATTTCCTTTTTCCTCATTCATTCATTTATATATGCAAAGGGCATTTGTAAGTTACTATAGATGAGGATACAAAGATGTACAGGACTCATCCCTCGATTTAGTATAATTATGTCCTTTATTGATCTTCTTTTATACAGCAATTACTACCGTGGGTTTTTCATACATTTACCACTAATCCCTCAAGTGCAATGAAGTCTATGTCATATTATCCCCATTTTATTATTAACTAAATACTGAAGCATTTTAAATAAGCTTTCTTGGAGCCTACTGTCAGTGAAGGCATCAGAATTTGAATCCAGACCATCTGTCTCCATGATCTATGCCCATACTCATCACTATTCTGCTAAGTGTTTGTTAAATGAACTCGAAATATTTTCTTAAATGTTAAATGCTTTTGTTCATGTTATACCTCAGCACATGAAATCACTTTACTCTATTTAGAATTTCTATCTTTGTGTAAATCAGAAATCTATATACCTTTCCCTAATCCCAGAATTTTTTAAACTATTATTTTGGTTTTTCTATCTTTCTATACTCAGTAATATCTAATGATATTTCACAATTGAGCATTAGGAGGTGGATTAGGAGATAGCTAATGAAATTCTGGTTCATTTAATTAAAACCATAATCCCAAAGACAAGCCCAGTAGCACAGCCTTATTAAGTACATGATTATGAAAGGTTTGGAAGGCATCAATTAACACATAATGAAAAAGTGGAAAGAAATATAACATATTCATTGTTGACCCCCTCCATTTCAGGGAAATATAATTCAAAACTCCTAGTGGATGCCTGAAACTATAGCTGATACCCAACCCAATATATAAGCACTGTGATATTGCAGTAGTTAATTTGATAACCTAGACAACTACTAAGAGACTAACAGGTGGGTAATGTATATGTAGGGGAATCACTAGACAAAGGGATAATTCACATCCTAATAGAAAAGAAGTGTACTATGTCATCACACTCAGAATGGCATACGATTTAAAATATATGAACTATTTATTTTTGGAATTTTCCATTTAATAGTTTTAGACAATGATTGACTGCAGGTACCTGAAACTGAAAAACAAAACCACAGATAAAGTGGAGGGGGGCTGCCATAATTTATAGATTTCCCTTATCTTCATTTCAATCATTTTTTTTGTTGTTTTTCAACTGTCTAGAAAATATGAAGTATATATATGGAACATAGAAATCTGGGATCTCATTCTAGCAGGCTGCAACTGACCAAAGTAGACCAAGTGTACCCTCAATTGGAAGGAAGATAGTGTTGGGCTGTGTCCAGTATGTCTGTTAAGGCTTAGAACTGTCTACTTCTTATTTTCCCATTTATAGTTTCCCCTATTGCTATTCTTTCCAAGTATTTCATTTTATTTTTGGGGGTGAGGGGGTGGGGGGAAGGAAGAAGGGGAATTCCGAGTAGGCAACCACAATATTCTGAAGAAATGACTACACCTGTGATCCCAAAGCTAGTTGCCTAAATATTTGGTATACCAGCTATGTCCTTAAGCTGCTATGTTTTCAAGGATTTTTGCAAAAAGAATCTTGCAAATTAAAGGAAAGACCACATCCCCCCAATTGTTAGACAGTTACTGTAGTTAACATCTGGGCTGTGTCTTGACGTCAGGGTTGCAGTGATGAAGTCCAGATGGTATAACTTAGCCGTGTTTTTGTTACTCCTAAGCATTTTCTGCTTTTGTTGTTACTGTTTTTCTCCTAGACTCTAACTTACTGATACATGAAGATTATTAGAGAGAAGGGAGAAGTGAAATTCACAAACAGCTTTGACCCAGAGTAATTGACTTTCTGTCTTCCTGAGCATACTCTCAAGCTAGCTGCACACAGCATTACAGCCTGTAGGAAACCAGGCTCCAGGGCCTACTCAGATAAGGATAGTCTCATTCAGTTGCTCTTCGCAGTTAAAACAGTTGATATAATTTACCAACTCTTTTCAGGTTTAGGACACCAAGAAAAGGAATATGATCAGTGGTTAATGTACCATAGTTTCTGTGGTTGTTTTGTTTTTTCTTTGATCTGAATTTCATTTTATATATATATACATCTATACATTTATAAACATCTAAATAACACACACACATTTTCTAGAGAAAAAGAACTACCACTCATACAAGAACAACAATATAGAGATCCAGGTCACAATGAGCATCCAAGGACAATTAGAAAAGGTCGTCGTTACTCTTTGGTATCACTGCCAAGAAGTTAAGAAAATTCCCAAGAATAGTTTCTTCCTTCAAAACCCGTTTTAGATTTTCTTCCTTTAATTTGTCTGAAGTGTTTGCATGACTACTTTAGTTTTTAATTGATTTCATTTCTTATGCTAATAAATCCAGTTTCAAATAGCTTATTATATGGTATTAATAGCTCACCTTTGGTTTAATCTAAAACAATTCTTATAACCTTCTAGGAGTTAACCAAATTCTGTTTTGTGTATTACAAGTTTGGGAACTAGATCATAAAATGGCTTCCCACATCCTCAATCTATTAGATGACTTTTTGTGAATCTGTTCTAGCTTCATTATAATGTATTTTAAGATTTTGCATGGTATTTTAACAGTATAAACATGTGATCTCTACATCTTCCTTTCCAGTTTAAGATTTTGATCAATGAAATTTTAAAATAAATAAGCCTTAAATCAACTTAATAGAAGTGTGGATACATGTCAAGATACTCTTTTTATTCCTTTTCAAAGTGCCATTACTATTTGGTCAGAGACCTTAGAAGGACAATTATAAGGGAATAGTTTTTGTAGCATCACATAAAATGTTGCTCACTTTTTTTTATGATGAACTTTCCAATATTTGGAAGCAAGCAAGAAAGATATCCTTGACTCTCCAGGCTACATCTCCTTAATTATTTCAACATTGTCTAACCGGGAAAGATTTCAAGATCTCTAAACAATCTCTTGTAGATGCTTTCTAGATTTTTAATAGCCCTCTTTAGTAAACAAGACACTCACATCTGCTCTCAGCAAAGTAGGACAGGGTGGGATGATTAACATAATCCATATCTGCAACACATTTGTTCTTTGTCTTGCTATTGCCTGCACCATAGTGATAGTTCCTATTGAGCTCATGAGCACAGAAAAGCAAGATCAAGAGACTTTTTTTTCCGTGTGTGTGTGTGTGTGTGTGTGTGTGTGTGTGTATGTGTGTGTGTTACTGGGGATTTAACCCAGGGCACTCTACCTCTGAGTTACACTCCCAACCCTATTTTATTTTTTAGGTTGAAACAGGGTCTCACTAAGTTGATGAAGGTCTTGCTAAATTCCTGAGGCTGGCTTCAAATTCCTGATCCTCTTATCTTGGCCTCCCAAGTACTGGGATTATAGGCATGCACTACTATACCTGGCTGCAAGATATCTCTTAAAATATAAACAAAATCTTTAGACCTCCCCTTTTCTTCAAAAGAGGTTTGTTTTTTTTGTTATTGTTGTTTTGTTTTTTTACTTTTAACCTAAAAATAGGGTTGGCATTTGTCCCAGTGAGATATAATGTTGTTCATTTTATGTACACCTCTCATTAGCCATCACTCCAGACTACTGAGATAATTCTGAGTCCCTATCATTTCTTTATTGGCTCTTTATTTCAGGTTGTGGTGCCCATAGGCTTTATAATTATGACACTTGCGACTTTTTTTTTTTTTTTTGGCTGCATACATCTTTATTCTTTTATCATTTTCTTATTTTATTTTATTTTATTTTTAAGGACTTGTTACTTAATTCAATAAAATTGTTACCTAGGACAAGATCAATGACAAAATTAGAGATTTTTCTTCAGATCCATATCTCATCTACTCAACAATCGGTACTCCTAAAAATCAATTGATCAGACAAAATGTGACTATCTCCAACATCCCAGCCCTCAGTCAGTCTAAAAGAACATCAGAACTTTGTAAAATGCTTTGCCAATACCAGAAGACATCTCATTTACCTGACATACTGGTATAACAACTTTTTGCAAGGGAATTGTGTATTATTGAATTGATTTTTTCATTTAATTCGTGCATGTTTTGATATTTTAAAACCAAACTATGTAGTAGAATCACTCAGTAGAACTTGTATGGAAACATTATTTAACAAATATGTACTGACAGTGTCCCATGTGCCAGGCAATGGAGACACAACAATGAATGGGACACTTTCCATGTATTGAAGGGTCTTGCTGTCATCTGGTGCTCAAGTAGAGCAAGGGCACTGCAGTGGTGGAAATAGGAGCAGTGTCCAAGAGCAACTCAAGGGAAAGCCCTCAGCCCAGCCTTGGAGGCCTTGAAAAGACATTTTGAGGAGAGTAGATGGCATCTGAAAAGACAAGAAGTGGCCGAGTATGTGAAGGAAGTGGTGACATCAGTGGCTACTTGTCATGTGAAGACTTTTGCCTGAAAAGGAAAAAGGAAAAAGAATGCTAAAAGGCGATATTTGGGGGTGGGAGAGAATTTGTACTAAATTTTGGTTTTCTGTTCAGTGTTGCAAATGTTATTTTAGTTTGTTTGCCTTTTTTTTTTTTTTTTTAAATCAGGATAGGAGAGTCTTAAGCTTGTGTTTAAATTGAAAAGTTAAGGTAAAAAGAAAGAAAGAGAAAAAAGAAACAGAGATTGAAGACCGGGTGAAAAACAGAGGTGAAAGGGAGTTTTGTCTAAGGAGTAGTCAACCCTCCCAGAAGACTGACAGACCAACTCAGTAGAGTAGATAATTTGCCATGGAGTGGCTGGGAAGTGGAGTGTGTCAGTCAGCTTTTCATTACTGTAACAAACACCTAGTTAAATAAACTTTTAAGAATGGGGAAGTTTTTAGGTCTCAGTCCATAGTTTGTTGGTTTGGGGCCTGTGGTAAGGCGGTAGATCATGGTGGGAGCATGTGGCAGAAGATGCTGCTCATTTTGGGAAAGCTGAAGAAGAGAAAGGAAGAGGAGGGGTCAGGGTCCCAATATCTCCTTCAAGGTCATGCTCCAGTGACCAAACTTTCTTCCACTAGACTCTACTTCCTAAAGGTTTCACCACCTCCCAGTAGCATTGCAGACTGACTGGCAACCAAGACTTCAACACCTGGGCCATTGGGAGACACTTATCCAAACCATAGCACCAAGATATATCAAAACTGATAGTCTCAATGTTCTTAAAGCAGTGGAAACAATATAATCTGCTACAAATGAGTCTGAGTTTGAGATGAATGTTGAATGTTTAGAGAAACCGCTGATGAATGGAAAGAAACGTCCAAAAATGAACAAAAGAACCCTATCAAGGAACTTGAATTGATAATGATTCCTATCTGCAAAGCTGTGGGGTTTTCCCCAGAAGTAATGAGACATCACAGGTACAAAAAAGAGAAGGGTAGCCTTAATTCAGTGTTGAGGCTGTCTTGATTGAGAGAAATGAAAAGCCAGGATATTGAGGAATCAAAAGTGCATGTCAGACAGTGGATGGGTAGTGACTCAACAAAAGCTTAACTGTAAAGGAAGAGCAATAGTAGGGGTTGCTGAGAGCAAAATGAGGCATTAGAGTTGAAGACTTCAGAATGAAGCATTCTAGGGAGTGAGAATATCCAGGCTGCACCCCAGTGATGGCCCTGGAATGACAGGGTTGTGGTGTTTGGAGAATGTCTACAGGGACTTTGCCTCCTCTGCTGGGGCTGCCAATGTTGGAGTGAAGGGAAAGTGAATGAATAGTCAAAAATAATATAATGAATAAGAATGAGCAACTGGTAATTAGGCTGATGATGCAGAGCTGATGGCCTCAGCTTCAAAAGTTATGGGAAAATACAGATTAAGCAACAGCTTCTTAAGAGTCAGATAATTTCTCTTCCTGTAGCCAACTTAATGGGATATGGAAGCAATATAAGTCTTCAAGAGAAGTCATGTGCTAAGGGGGAATCCAGATCTCTGTCAGGGCCAGCAGGTGCAGAAAATGCTGCAAAAGTTTTGGATATAAGAGACTATGTGAGGTGCCATGTATGGGGAACAGAACTGGGAGGAGAGTAAAAGCAAGCAAACAGGAGATAGGAGGTGCTGAGCTACACCATATAAGAAGGAGTTCATTTACCTACTGAGCACCTGCTCTGTGAAAATGCACAAGGATGACCAAGACTAAGCCACTCCCTGTTTCCCAGTAGCCTCCATATCACATTATTTGCATTTTGCTCTGCAGCTAATGATTATCGGGAGCAGATGCATGATCTCAAGCTTCTGTATAACTACTAATTATTTTCATACTATTCCCTAGATCCACTGTAAACAACACCCTACTAAAATGAATGCAGATCATAAAATGCCTTTGGCTTTGAGCAGTTCTTGGTAGTACTGTGGTGTGGAGCTACCTGCAATATTAATGAAATATCATAGTTTGGTGAAAAAATTACTCTAGCACTGCTATGATCCTTATGTCTATAAGAAGACTTAAAGTAGATTTGTTCTTCATACTTGGTTGATCATATTTTTGACACATCTTCAGAGGAGGCATTGGCACCCTATTAAGGGCAGTTTTGCATAGTTGCTATGGAAGCACTATCATGTAGCAATAGAGTTTGGGTCTTGGGGATAGACTTAAAGGATTTGAATTCCTGTTCTGTCATTTGCAATGTGAGTAAGTAGGTTGAGCTTATTTAACCTCCCTGCCCCCTAGTGTCCTCTTTTGCAAAATGGGGGTGATGTAAATACATATATTACATAAGGTTGTAGTGAGGGTTCATTGAGTTGCTATAACAAAACATTTAGGCATGCTGGAAATGCTAAATAAGTATTAGAAATAACTATAATTGTGCATTGTGTGCCACTTTTTAAAGGTATCGTGTCTTCTGTAGTTGAGACTGCTGGGCAAACTACTAGCTGCACTAGCTTTGTGAATTGTAATTCTAACCTAGTAACAACTGTGCCAGATTACACAAGCAGATAGTCATGTTTGGCAATGCCTGAAGTTTTCACTGTTAATGGAACAGCTGGAACTGACTTTCACTTGGCATCCCACCAAATAATGAATCCTTGCTATCATTTCAGCAGCATATTTGCCTTTTGTCTCTAAAATTTTTAGTGGTCATGCATTGAATACTTTAAAAGCAATGTTTCTTTCTGGGCAGTAGGTGAACTTCCTTGCAGTGCCTTTGAGAACACAGGATATCTGGACAGTATGCTTGTTAACAGAGGAGTCTGTTTCAGCTTGTATGTAAGAGAGACACTCAGTCTGGGGCTTATTCATCACAGTTTTGCAATCCAGGGTCACTTCTAGGTGGGGCACTGTACAGACAACAAATAGGAATGAACAGTGTTTATGATCTGAAAGATGGGCTGCACTGGCTTCATGACTTTGCTTTATTCATTCAACAGATATTATAAATATGTTCCCAGGTATTGTGCAAGATCCCCAGACACAGCCCTGCTCTCCAGATTATCTCCCAATGTTTAAATAGGAACTCAGATAAATATGACAACAAAGTGAGTGAGGCAGTGGTATGCAAGTGGGTGTTGGTGATGGGATGTGGTCACGCTGAACAAAGGCAGCTGACTTGGTGGACCTTCCTGTGGGTATCTTTATCATAAACACAGTGGGAACTAGATTGAAGGGACTGCCATCTGAACTGTTTTCTTTACCAACAAGGTTTATGGATGGGAAGTACATCCAGAGAAGTGTGGGAGGGAATAGAAGTTAACAGATAATTACAATATAATGTAACACACAGGTGATGAGAAACAGGTATCACAGAGGGGAGGCACTTAGCTACATCATAAGGTTCAAGGAAGGTGGCTTAAAGTAAGATGAAGAAAGATAGGGAGGGGATTTCAAGTAATGAAACAAAAGCAGCCACTGGGTGTGTGAAGTTTGGTAAAGTAGAAAGTGGAGAGAGGCAGGTAAGAGTGGAGATGAGAGATCATGAATGTCATTCAGAAGTCTTGGTTGCTCTGCCAATAGGCAGGGGCCTTATCTTTAGGCAATGGAGAGTCATTAAGAGTTACATCCCTGTGTGGTGGCATATACCTGTAATCCCAGTACTTGGGAGACTGAGATAGGAGAATCATAGATTCAAGGACAGTCTAAGTAATGTAGTGAAACCCTGTTTCAAGACAAAAAGTAGAGAACCTGTATGAATTATACCTAATTTAATAGTAAATAAGGATTTGAGATATGTTTAGAAAGTAAAATAACTTGTACTTGGGGATTCACTGGGTGTGTGACTCATAAGAAAGGAAGAAGTCAGCTAGGTAGAGTGGCATACACCTGTAATCCTAGTACTTGGGAGACTGAGACAGGAATATCACACATTTGAGACTATCCTAGGCAACTTGGAAAGACCCTATTTCAAAATAAAAAATAAAAAGGGACTGAGGATGAGGTGGTTCAATTGGAGAATGCTCCTGAGTTCAATCCCCAGTACCACACACAAACAAAAAAAGAAGTCTAAGTTTCTTCTGGTTTCCCACCCTGGTTTCTTAGAGAAATGGTGGTTCCCTGAGATAGACATTTCAGAAGGTAAACAGAACATGGAGGAAATGGTGACCATGTGGTGCCTCTGGCTATCCACATAAGCAGGTCCAGCAAGCAGGAGCATAAATGAGTCTAAACTTGAGAAAGTAGGGCAAAAACATTGACTTGAGGGTCCTCAGCACAAGGGAAATGGATGAGATAGTCCAAAAAGAATGTGTGAAAGAAAAGACACAACAGCTTTTTTCTCCTCGGCCACAAAAATGCAAGTGTTGCCCATAACTTGAAGCAGTTCATATCTGATGACCTCAATTTTCTTGATGATAAAGAAGACAAAAGTTGTCTATTAAGAGTAAATGGAGCCAAATACCAAGAGCAATTTTTAGTACAATCAACAAAGAGAAACATATAAATACAGATCAGAACTCAGAAAAAAGAAAAACTAAGTTATTTGGTTGGTACTATGCAAATTTTTGTAATTTCTCCTGATGTCAACATGCCCTCTACTACTACTATAAAATTCTAACCCTTGGTGTTATTTCCTAAACAGGCAAAAACACTACTAAGGACATTTTAGTCTCATACTCTCTATCAGGAACCCTCACAGTTGATTCCAATTCCTTCAGATTCACATACATTTTTAATTACTATAAAGCAAGGAAACCACTAGTCATCCCCAAATTTAAGTAAGCTTTCACAGCTAGGAATACCAATAGAAAAGCGGTGTAGAACTGTATTCTCTTTTGCCCCCTTGGTATTTAGCATTCATTACTCTAAAACATCTCAACCATTCATGTGCATGTCAGGAATAGTTTCCGACTGATGATAGACACCAGGCTCCTTCTGCAAACCTTCATTACTTTACTTGGTTCTGAATCACAAAGGAATTCAATTATTGATTTTTTTTTTTTTTTTTTTTTTTTTTTGCAGTACTGGGGATTGAACCCAGGGGCACTCTACCTCTGAGCTACACCCCCAGCCCTATTTTTTTATTCTTTATTTTGAAACAGGGTCTCACAAAGTTGCGGAGGGCCTCACTAAGTAGCTGAGGCTGGCCGCAAACCTGGATCCTTCGGTCTCAGCCTCCCAAATGCTGGGATTACAACCATGCACCGCTCTAGGAAAAATATCTTTCCAAGATGAATTGGCAGAGGAACAGAATGTGTTTGAGGAGTGGGAAGACAAGATGAAAACCCTTTTCATAAGAACATATGGTTCCTTTATTCAACAGACACTAACAATGTAATTAGTGTCTTGTCCAGGTATATACTTTTTTTTTTAAAACATGTAAAAGGGTTCTGTGTAGTTCAGAGTGGAAATTCCCTGGTTTAGATCATTCTAATCCATGCATAATCCCCACCTCTCCCTTCAATGGCTTCAACTACCTTCCTCAAACAAGTTTCCATCACAGCTCCCAAAAGGAGATATTTGAGTTTCACCCCTTCTTAATGAAGCACGGAAAAGGAGCAAAAGGCATGCTGCTAAAGAGAAAATGAGAGGTACCCCTGTTCTGAATGATCCAAACTACCTAATTGGCCCCTGAGAGATAGTGAGCTGTAAGCTAATGCCTCTGGCTCCTCGAAGCCCCACAGGTCCCCTGGAGTAATACCTTAACAACTGGGGGAGGGGGTCACCACAAAAGTGAGGTTCTCAACTCCTATCCTTTGTCCCCTGGGAAATACTGAAAGTTTTTCTTCCATGTCACTTGGCCATTTAGCGGGGTGGATGTGGGGCTGGGTGAGGAAAAAGAGAAAGACCTAGCTGGTCGTGGTGGCGCCCACCT